>JAVXUP010001614.1:0-210151 GCA_033070095.1 Escallonia herrerae | reverse complement strand
AGTTCTTTTGAATGGTTGTTTAGGGTGTGGCTGGAAGCAATGAACTTCAAAGCACCGACTGTTATCATCACCGATCAAGATTTGGCAATGAAGAAGGCTATTGCTACCGTCTTCCCAGATACTCGACACAACTTGTGCACTTGGCACATAAGCAACAAATACCCGGAACGTCTGCATCACATGTACGCAAAGTATCCAGACTTTAAACAGGATTTTGACAAATGCGTCCTCAAGTCATTAACGATTGAGGAATTCGAGGAGAGGTGGGAAAAGCTTGTTCGGGATTACTCATTGCAAGACAACGAGTGGCTCCAGCACTTGTACGGGCTCAAAGAGCAATGGATTGGTGTTTACACGAGAAGTCATTTTTCTGCGGGCATGAAAACGACGGGCAGGAGTGAATCTATGAATGCCACGTTCGATAGTTATGTGGGTACAGCTACCAATTTGAAGAGTTTCGTCACATCAGCACAAAAAGCGGTTGCGTCGTTGTTCGTGAAAGAAAGGGCTGCAGACTTTGCAACCACGTACAAGCAAAGGAGAAGGTTGCTTGAGACCCCGCTGGAGCTGAACGGTGCCAAAGTCTATACGAAGGAGATCTTCCTGCTATACCAAGTAGAGCTGCAAAAATCGGGCCGATACAGTATATACAAGGTGGCAGAAAAGTCGTCGCGTGAGTACAAGGTTTATTCGCTCGTGAATGACCTCGTCCCTGAGAAGCTGCGCAGAATTTATACGGTGACCCACGACACATTGACGGACTCGGTGACATGTGTTTGCAAGAAGTTTGAGTTCCATGGCATCCTGTGTAGACACATTCTGCGGTTTTTCACACAGAAGAATATCAGGACAATCCCCGATAAATACGTCCTGCCACGGTGGACGAAAGGTGCAAACAGGTTGCACGGTACCATTTCCTTTCCGGAGCACCCGTATACTGACTTTGAAGAATCAGAGACGTTGCGGTATAATCATCTGGTGACGATGTTCACCCGTTTGTCCGTAAAGGGTGCTGCTACAATGGTCGGATATAAACATCTCCTCGAGGTAGCTCAGCAGCAAGAGCCCATCGTCGACCAATTGGAAGCAGCTTCAGTCAGCAATGCGGTTGACACCGAGCCTACGACGGGATCAGAAGATGACGAGCCGGGGGAGGGAGACGACAATGATATCCGGCCTTCGGATCCAATTATATCGCAAACGAAAGGCCGCAAGAGATCTACGCGGATGAAAAGCTCTATTGAGACGGCAACTCAACCAAAAAAGCTAAGAAGGTGTGCATTGTGCAACAAAATGACCGACCACGACAAGCGGAACCATTACAAGGCACTGGGGATAAGTCCAGTGCCTTTGCAAGACGGGGAAGAAGATGATGCCGAGGATGAGGACGAACAAGCTGCAGTGGAACTTTAGTGTACTGAATATTTTGTAATAATCTTTTATGAGCCATCAAAAGTGTCGGACATTTTGTAATAATATTTTAGTAATGACTCGTTTGTAATAACCTTTACTCTCATTTTTTTATATGTGATTTCTTACACTGTCCGCTACACTGCGCAGCACAACATTAGAAACCTAAGGTATTAAAGAATACCTCTCCAACACTTATTTAGTTTTTTTTTCTTTTGGTTGTCTTCTCTACGTCCGCTATACTATGTAGCGGACGGCCCCGCAGAATACCCACCTCTACAACACTTAGTTTTTTTGTTTTGGTTGTCTTCTCTACGTCCGCTATACTATGTAGCGGACGGCCCGCAGAATACCCCCTCTCCAACACTTAGTTTTTTTTTGGTTTTTTCTCTATGTCCGCTATACTATGTAGCGGACGGCCCCAGTCTCTATGTCCGCTATACTATGTAGCGGACGGCCCCGCAGAATACCCCCTCTCCAACACTTAGTTTTTTTTTGTTGTTTTCTCTATGTCCGCTATACTATGTGTAGTCCGCTACTATGTAGCGGACGGCCCGCAGAATACCCACCTCTCCAACACTTAGTTTTTTTTTCTTTGTCCGCTATACTATGTCGAATACCCACCTCTCCAACACTTAGTTTTTTTTTTTGGTTGTCTTCTCTGCGTCCGCTATACTATGTAGCGGACGGCCCCGCAGAATACCCACCTCTCCAACACTTAGTTTTTTTTTGGTTTTGTTCTCTACGTCCGCTATACTATGTAGCGGACGGCCCCGCAGAAGACTGATTATCGAACACTTGGTTATTTTTTGAACACTTGCCCTGCAGATAGACAGATATCCAACAGACAGATATCCAACACTTGGTTTCCCACCGTTAAATCATATCGGTCAATAAAATCAATCGCATTCAATAAATTTTTTTTTAAAAAAGTGTTGTAACGTTACAATGTGAATTGGGGAACATCATCTCTCGCGGGAATGATGTTCCTTACACGGATTTACAATAAACCTAATAGCTCTAGGCCGGCCATTCATAATTTGCCAAGCAATCCTATACCTAAAGTCTTGTATGCATTCTTCGCTCCAGACAGTCTTCTTGAGGCTCTCAGACCGGCAAATGTAATCCATGTACATGCAGAGGAAGACGCCGCAGTCCGAGGAATTATGTTGCTTGGGCCTACTCCTCTTCAATCGGAAAATGAGGACCGGCCTGCGCGATACCTTCTCCCGACGCCTACCATTGACCAGGGCAGCAAAAAGATTCTGCGAGAACCATAATAAGCATTAAACATAGCTAGCAAAATAAGATTAATCAGTTTTATAATATGCAAGTTACAACAAGAAGGAAACAGGATCTTACCATGGCATCCAACTGGCCTATGCCTCGGTACATATCAATCACAGGCATCACGTCGGTATCATCGTAGAGACTGTCGACGACTGAAACCGTGCTCTGTAATGGTTCGTAGCAAACCAAGTACCAGTGGGCATTCCCTAAAAAGGGGATTAGAAACACGTCGGCAACACTTGCGCTCACTGGACTATCCCTAGCAAGATATGCTTGTAGGTTAGGGGACGGTTTCCACTGGGCCATGGTTCTCCCCTTCCCCTTCCTTGCATTGCCCCAGTCGTGCCACTCTTGTACTAGGAGCTGATGAAAAAAAGCATCCAAGATAAACACGCGCGGACCGATGTTTGGATGCTCCCGACACCTTCGCCTCAGAATTTGCACGTAGTGCGAGATGACACCGCTGTCTAACCAAGCTCCCGGCGCCAGCGAGGCGATCTCTGTCCACGAGGCATTGTAATCCAAGCCCTCGGGGTGATCCACGTCATACGACGCTCCGTCTTGGGGGGCCCCGCTAAAATAACGGGCTCGGATTAGATCGCATTTATGCGGCTTTAGGGGCCTGGCTGGATGCCCTTTCGGATATTGCCCTCGGGGGTCGATATCGGGGGATATTGGCCTCCAATTCCTTCTTCGGCCGGGCTGCCATGCCGGCTGATATTCCCCTCCGGGGCCGCCAACTGGTCCCGCCCACGGGACAATGGGCAGTGCCTCGGAGAAACCGTAGTTTCCGAAAGGACAGTCTTGCGTGACTTGAGAGAGGGGTTCCGGGAACAAATTGAAGGAGGGGCCGCTGTAATCGCCCCACGACGCTTGAGCCTGTCCCATCCCCGCTTCAGAGGTACCACCAACTCCCTGACTCACCCCTGAAGCCTGTCCAGAGGGATCACCGTATCCCTGGCTGACGCCCGTATAACCCATTCCCGGGCTGACTCCCGAAGACTGGCCCGATGCTTGGCGCAAAAAATTCCCGCAGCCTAAAGCCAATGTCGCAGCCTGTTGGCAAAGATCCTCGCCCATTGCGCTCACCAGATCCCTCCGCTCACTCAACTTCTGGAAGAATGCAAGCGAGGCATTAACCTACATCCAAAGAGATAAAAAATTAAGTAACTTCAATCAGACATTTATATTCAACTAATTTGGTTCAAGTCAGACTTGTTGGGCAACTTACGAGATTGTATGCCATACGCTCATCGATCTGACCCCTAGGCGCATACCTCTCCCCACGTTCAAAGTTTACAGGGGCTACTCTCCTCCGCGTGATGCGGTAGTACCACTCATCGTACTGATCGATGCTGATAACGGGGTCTGGCTCCGAGACGATGGCCGCCAGTGTGTCCTGCCAAGAAGTCCAAAGCTCTATTTCGGCCGCGCACAATTCGTACGCATTGGCGGTGCCAAACACTCCGACATCCGGTGGGTTCCTGTTAACCCTCATATCCGGGGCATCGACTGGCAAACCCTGCTCCAACTCAAAATGGCGCATTGCTCGGTCGGGCAGCTGCCACTCTGCGACCTCGAAATGGATCAGGGGTGTGCGCTGCAACCCGGAGAGCGTGAAGACGAACGACTCTCCCACCCGTCGCGCCAAACGTATGTACGGTGCCCAACGCATTTGGCCCGGAGATAGACGGTCGAACTCCCCTCGATAGTACGTAATGTTGTGATGGGGATCGACTCTCCTCTTGTAGTGGCTAGCCCTCCGGCTGTACTCCCAAGCACACAACCGAGGCCAGACTTTATCGGTTCCATCCCTACGCGTTGGTGCACCGGGAGCAAGGTGTTCATAAGACCACACCTGAGAACATCAAAAAATTATATTTATATCGTCGATTCAACAAAAATAAAACACAATAACGAAGACATGATTTATATGATATACCTGCAATAGCGAGAGACATGCACATATGGCTTTGGAGTTGGGCCTCGTTGCCTTGTGCAATGCTCGGTACAGATACGAAAGAACCGCTGCACCCCAGGCATAATCCCCAACCTCCGACAGGTTACCCAACAACGGTAAATATTTCACGCTGACCGTGTTCTTCGACGTCGTTGGGAATAAAATTGCCCCCATCACCCACAAGAGGAAGGCCTTTGTGTACACCACAAGCTCACGGCCCGTATAGTTTTCCGGCAAAACCCCGTAGGTATCTACCAACCACTTCAACTTTATACCACCAGTGCTAAATTGATCCTGGGGTATCGAAGTGAAGAAGTCCCGCGCGTTCTCTTATTCGTTGCGTCTGACGGAGGAGCAATTACCGGCCGCCCCGTCACCGGCAACCCCAAGATGAACCCTACATCTTCTAGGGTAATTGTCATCTCTCCGAGCGGGAAGTGAAACGTATTCGTTTCACTTCTCCACCTCTCAACAAGGGCACCTATCAAGGCCCGGTCAAGCTGTTGAAAGATCTGCCCATGCGTGAAAATCCCAAACCCAATTCCACGCAGTATCCTTTTCTGGGACTTGTTCAATTTCCATCTCGTGAACTCGCGAGATACTTCTACGGTGGTGAGAAGTTCTCTTTCCTACGAATTATTAATAAATACAATTTAAGCAAAATGAACGGTAAAACAACGTTCGTAATAATAAGAAAGTTGATAAATAATGTATCTTACTCCACCATCCCATATGAGCGTACTGATATGGTTGGCTTGGTCGTATAACACGGATGGATCTTCTGGTCCAGGGATAAATTCCATTTTTTGCAACTGAAACTATGGAAAAACCTTCCCAGTTTGGATTTTGGATTTTGATAATCGCTCGCAAAAATACGACGCTAGCACATGCATAATAGATATATAGACATATACGGAATCGAATTTTACAAACGCTAGCACATGAACAAATACATACATATATAAATCCTCATCATCGCTAGCACATGCTCAATGCATAATCAAAACCACGCATAAAACGCAATATTGATCACAACTATAGATTAGAAACATGTAAAGGATTGATTTTGTGAACTTACGTGATCTATTAGGGTATTAAAGCTGCTCTTATGAAGAAATTGCGCAGATCTGCTTGCCAACGCCGCTGGGAATATTTGTGAGTAGGAAGAACGGAGAAGAGTGTCGAAGTTAGGACTTTCTTTTGGGTTTGAATATATATTTGCTGTCCGCTATACAATATATATTTGCCGTCCGCTATATAGTATCGCGGATGATACCAGTCTGTTCCTTGTCCGCTATATAGTATCGCGGACGATAGACTGTCCGCTATATAGTATCGCGGACGATAGACTGTCCGCTATATAGTATCGCCGACGATAAACTGTCCGCGATAGCCGATAGACTTAGCATAGACTGTCCGCTATATAGTATCGCGGATATAGATACCGAAAATAAAAAAAATAGTGTTGGACCAGAAAATGGTTGGCACGGACCAGACATTTAGTTCCGGGTCCAGAAAATGGTTGGCACGACCAGACATTTAGTTCCGGGTCCTCCAGAAAATGGTTGGCACGGACCAGACATTTAGTTCCGACCTTCCCGAACCCCGGCCTAAGCGGAGGCCTTATATCCGCTATATTGTAGAGCTAGACTTTGTTATGCGCTATATATAGAGAGCTATACAATGTAGCGTAATGTAATAAATTGGAATAAATTGGCGCCCGTAATGCAGTTTTAATAAATTGAAATACATTGGCGCCCGAAGACTTGTTTTAGCGACATAGTAGGTTAATGCTATTCTTAGCGACATAGTAGGTTAATGCTATTTTAGCGACATAGTAGGTTAATGCTATTTTAATAAACTGACGCCCGAAGACTTGTTTTAGCGACGGAATCAACAATCTCAATAAACAAAAAATAATGTACGATTCACAATCAACGATCTCAATATATCAAGGCAACAAAAAAAGGCACAATTAAGCAAGAAAAAATTTGGAAACATAATGAACAAGAACATAAATTTTTTTATTATAATAATAAACTAGGGTTCACAAATGGGGTACGAAAGTTTTTCACAAGCGCTCCGATCAAAGATTACAACTTGAAAATCCCACCACCCAAGGTGTTCGAACACTACAAAGTCCCCGAGTTCGAGGCCATGCTGGCGCACGAAGACGTTCCAACCCTCTGCGAATTCCTTTTTTTGGGATCGGCCGGGCTTCAGCTTGATTTCAACCTGCCATGCCCCCTTGCGGCTATATAATCTTGCACTATCATGAATTGTTGTAAATTGATTGGTAAATGCTTCCGGTATGTCCTACCAAACACAATACAAAAAATAGGTTAGTTTTGGTTAAGAAAAACAAAAGATCAAACTTTTAACACACGAAAATACAGAGAAAGAGAAAGAGAAAGAGGGATAGCCTACAAGTTCATGCTCAAATCCCGGCATCATGACTTTGAAAAAGTGTTTGCCTACCAGGTGCAAGTTGCCAATATAATCGTAGGCGTAGGTGGTCTCCGATCCAGAAGCCATCGAGATCGGCGTTGAGGGGAGGACGGTGGTGTCGCCGGAGATGTGGGTCACCGGAGATGTGGGTCACCGGAGATGTGGGTCGCCGTAGATGGGGTAGCGGCTTGGGTTAGATGTTCGAGAGAGAGAGAGAGAGAGGGGACGCCGTCCGCTACATTAATATATATAGCCCGATCTGATTAATATTTATAGCAGGAGAGAGTGGACGAAGGGACGCCGTCCGCTACATTGGAGAGCTCCCACAAACAGGACACTGTTGACGTCACAGATACCAAGGGGAACAGTTCTCGGGGCTCTGACAGGAACTTTCTAGGCGACCGACGGGATAGGTCATGACATGTGTCAGCCTAGAGGGCGTCCGCGAGACTGTCTCGCGGACGCCTTTTCCTGACACATGTCAGGAACCGAAAGCGTCCGCGAGACAGTCTCGCGGACATGGGAGGAGGGCAAAAAGGTAACAAATCCAGTCCGCAAGACTGTATGGCGGACGGCTGACAGTTTTGAAAAAGGCGCGATCTGGGCCGTCCATCTCTCAGGATGGACGGCCAGATCAAGAATACTTTTTAGACAAAAAGTCCGTAGAATACTTTTTAGATCAAGAATGAATTCGGGAAGCTTAAAATAGCATTTCAAAGCACTTTTGAGATTTTTTTGATGCCATGGGCATTTTGGTAATTTGCCACCCCGAGAGGGGTATTTTGGTAATTTTACGGTGTTAAGTTTTTCAAAGGACAAAGTCCAGAAATGTAAGTAAAACACCTGAAAGGTTGTTTTGAAGCTGGTTTGGGGCGTTAGAGTGATAATGAACCCCTGGAGGCATTTCGATAATTTGCCGCTCATCGGGGGTATTTTGGTAATTGAACATTGTAACACAACTGGAGGAAATAATTTTTAACACTATGTGTGTTCCTAGGGTGTAACACTATGTGTGTTTAATGTGAATACGAAACGTAATTGTGGCTAAATGTGAAAACTTAATTAGATAGTTTTTCACAAATTTATAAAAAATAGCTAGAGCTAGACTTTGCCAAAGTGCAAAAAAGAGACCCTAGTTATTTCTAAAAGATCTATATCAGGGAAAAATTTTAAATTTTTCCAAAGACTGGAAAGGGGTTAACTGATACGGGGAACCTTGTAACTTTGCAGTGTAATTTAAAATATCAAGCTAGCGCGATTTCGCGCAAAACTTTTATGAGAACCCTAGGATGTTGGGAAGTTCCATCCCCCAGGAATTCGGGCCATTCCAAAGTTGTTAGCTATTTTTTTGGCCGAACGGGCTTTTAAGCGCTCGATCCGGACACCGGTTCGGGATTTTTGGGCGAAAAGTCCGTAGAATACTTTTTAGATCAAGAATGAATTCGGGAAGCTTAAAATAGCATTTCAAAGCACTTTTGAGATTGTTCTGATGCCAGGGGCATTTTGGTAATTTGCCACCCCGAGAGGGGTATTTTGGTAATTTTACGGTGTTAAGTTTTTCAAAGGACTTTTTAGTCCAGAAATGTTAGTAAAACACCTGAAAGGTTGTTTTGAAGCTGGTTTGGGGCGTTAGGGTGATAATGAACCCCCGGGAGCATTTCGATAATTTGTCGCTCGTCGGGGGTATTTTGGTAATTGAACATTGTAACACAACTGGAGGAAATAATTTTTAACACTATGTGTGTTCCTGGGGTGTAACACTATGTGTGTTTAATGTGAATACGAAACGTAATTGTCGCTAAAGGTGAAAACTTAATTAGACAGTTTTTCACAAATTTATAAAAAATAGTTAGAGCTAGATTTTGCCAAAGTGCAAAAAAAAGACCCTAGTTATTTCTAAAGGATCTATATTAGGGAAAAATTTTAGATTTTTCCAAAGACTGGAAATGGGTTAACTGATGCAGGGAACCTTGTAACTTTACAGTGTAATTTAAAATATCAAGCTAGCGCGATTTCGTGTGAAACTTTTATGAGACCCATAGGATGTTGGGAAGTTCTATTCCCCAGGAATTCGGGCCATTCCGAAGTCGTTAATTATTATTTTGGCCGAACGGGCTTTTAAGTGCTCGATCCGGACACCGGTTCGGGATTTTTGGGTGAAAAGTCCGTAGAATACTTTTTAGATCAAGAATGAATTCGGAAAGCTTAAAATAGCATTTCAAAGCACTTTTGAGATTGTTCTGATGCCAGGGGCATTTTGGTAATTTACCACCCCGAGAGGGGTATTTTGGTAATTTTATGGTGTTAAGTTTTTCAAAGGACTTTTTAGTCCAGAAATGTAAGTAAAACACCTGAAAGGTTGTTTTGAAGCTGGTTTGGGGCGTTAGGGTGATAATGAACCCCCGGGGGCATTTCGGTAATTTGTCGCTCATCGGGGGTATTTTGGTAATTAAACATTGTAAAATTTTCGCAACTGGAGGAAAAAGTCTTTATTTTTATTTTATTTAATTCTATGACTTGTTGAGAATGATATAATTTTTATTTTTTAGATTTCAGTATAAATATGGATGCAACTGGAGGAAATACTTTTTGTGAAGATTCTGATCCACCTTACTTGGGTCAAGTTTTTCAAACACTGGACGAAGTTGAAGCATACTATAGAGCATATTCGAAAACGATAGGTTTCGGTATTAGAACTAAGACTACTAGAAAACGGGCGAATACAGATCAAATTTGTTGAAGACTATTTGAGTGTCATAGAGGAGCACCGTATGTACCCCGGTTGTTCGGATCAGTGACGAAGGGCCATCAAGACAAAGAAAACGGGACACATTTCCGGGTACTGGCTGCAAGGCCCATGTGTATGCAGTACACCGGAAAAATGAAAACCATTGGGTTGTGACGGGAGTGGAGTTGAGCCATAATCATCAGTTGATGACCCCTAGTAAGATTGGTCAAATTCATCAACACCGAGAAATAAGCGCGGCACACAGACAACTGATATTTACAATGGCCGAGGCTAAAATTCCACCTTCTATAATGATGGGGGTTTTCTCAAGCCAGGCTGGGGGGATTGACAAGTTGAGTTTCAACGAAGTAGACCTTCGAAATGAACTTCGTGCTCAGAGGAGAGAGTCTTTCGGTAAGAGTGATTCTCAAGCTACACTTGATATCTTCAGGCACCTTCAGAGTGAGAATTCTGGCTTTTTCTATAGTCTCCAACTGGATGATGAGAACCGCATTAGTACTATATTTTGGGCGGATGCCCGTTCTAGAGCTGCTTACCAAAATTTTGGGGATGTTGTGACGTTTGACACCACATACCGCACAAATAAGTACTCTATGCCTTTTGCTCCGTTCACCGGGGTGAACCACCACTATCAGTCAATCTTGTTTGGCTTTGCCCTGCTTAGGGATGAGACGGAGGAGTCATTTACGTGGTTATTTGAAACGTGGCTTAAAGCAATGTATCATATTCCTCCAAAGACCATCATCACCGACCAAGATCTGGCAATGAAAAATGCAATCGCTAAGGTCCTTCCAGATACTCACCATGGCCTGTGCACATGGCACATAAGCAACAAATATCCCGAACGGCTTCACAATGTATATGCAAACCATCCGACATTCAAGACTGACTTTAATACATGTGTGAAGAAATCGTTGACGGTAGACGTGTTCGAGGAGAGGTGGGCCAAGTTAATGGATGACTACCATTTGCACAATCATGAATGGTTACAATCGTTGTATGAGATCAAGACACAGTGGGTCGGTGCCTACACCAAGAAGTTTTTTGCAGCCGGAATGACTACGACCTCGAGAAGCGAAGGTATGAATGCATTCTTTGATGGGTACGTAGGCCATTCTTCAAGTATAACAGAGTTCGTACTAGAGATGCAGAAAGCCTTTGACAAGCAATTTTTCCTTGAGAGAGAAGCCGACGCGGCTACAGTTTACAGAGAAAGAGCCATAGTAGTTTTTTCACCTTTGGAGGCTCATGCGGCTCAAGTCTATACCAAGGAAATGTTTAGACAGTTTCAAGAGGAACTACTAAAGTCGAATCAATATAGCATGACAAAGTTGCACGAGTATTCCACCAGAGTGATCAAGGTTTATGCTTTGACAAATGTGACGAATTTCGCCAATCCGTGCTCTTCGTCGGCTCCGAGGAGCAGAAGACATTTTACCGTAGCAGTTTGTATGGACACCGGGTTGGTTAATTGCAACTGTCAACTGTTTGAGCATAAAGGTATACTTTGTCGACACGCGTTGAGGGTTTTTAGCGCCAAGAATGCTCATGAAATCCCTCCACAGTATATCTTGGAACGGTGGACGAAGGAAGCCAATAGAGTCCACGGTCACATTCCTTACGTGCCCAATGTTTCAGTTGATTTCGAGCAATCTGAGACGCTGCGATATAATCACCTTTGTAACATCATGCACGGTTTATCATTGGATGCAGCGTCAACATTTGATGGGTACAGGTATCAAGTTGAAGCAGCCGCACGGGATAAGGCTAACCTTGCACAGTTTAGGATGGCATTACCAGAAAGACGGGACACTCCGACTACTCGGACGACTCCAGCCGGTAGATTCAATCGAGCTTCACAGCCAGTCATTGACGGCACTAGCCTGCAAGGTGAGGAGGACGACATTTTTTATCCGATTATTTCTCAAACAAAAGGGCGAAAACGAGCAATACGCATGAAGAATCCGATTGAAGAAGCAACGGGTCAAAAAAAATTGCGAAAGTGTGCGTTGTGTAATAAGATGACTGATCATGACAAGAGAAACCATTATAAAGTGTTAGGTATCGAACCTGGCAGTATGGTCGAGGAGGACGATGATGATGAAGAGTGTTAGGGTTAATGTTTCAGTTGTATAAATTGAACTTTTATAATGTTTAAATTTGTGATTTGGTTTGTGGAATCATAGCTTCCGAAAAATTACGTAATTTTTTTGTCACTTCTTTTTCCTTATTGCACCTTAGGCACGATAGTTAGCCCATTTGTATGAATTTCGACAAAAAACGAGACATATTATTTTTTGGGTTTTCATATGAAGGGCATGTTCGGGCACACTTTAGGGCCCAATTCATAACTTCTGAAAAATTACGTAATTTTTTTTGTCACTTTTTTTTTGCTCATTGCACCTTAGGCACGCTAGTTAGCCCATTTGTATCAATTTCGGAAAAAAACGAGACACATTATTTTTGGGTTTTCCTATGAAGGGCCTGTTCGGGCACACTTTAGGGCCCAATTCATAACTTTCGAAAAATTACGTAATTTTTTTTGTCACTTTTTTTTTCTCATTGAACCTTAGGCACGCTAGTTAGCCCATTTGTATCAATTTCGGAAAAAAAACGAGACACATTATTTTTTCGGTTTTCCTATGAAGGGCCTGTTCGGGCACACTTTAGGGCCCAATTCATAACTTTCGAAAAATTACGTAATTTTTTTTGTCACTTTTTTTTGCTCATTGCACCTTAGGCACGCTAGTTAGCCCATTGTCCAAAATCAAACAATAGTAATAATAAGGCTAATTCAATTTCAAACCTTAATATCCAAAATCCGACAATAGTAATAATAAAACATACGAACGTCTACTACATCTCAGGATAATGGTAAGGAAGGCGTCTAGCTACATCCTTTTTCAGCTCCCAGGCTATCCTATATCTAAACGTCAAGGCATCGTTTCGAGACCACGTATCATATTCGAGCAATGTAGTCCATGTACTTGAGGACGTAAATCCCGCAATCATGACTATTATATTGCTTTGGTCGTTTTTCTATCGTCACGACCGTCCAAGGATCTATCATTGTTTTGCTCGTGATGGCTTCCCCCTTAAAATGTCGACACGCTAGTGGAATGATAGTAGTCTGCATCCAACAATAAAAAAGGCTATCAAGCCTATGTAACAAGAAGAATAGACTATGAGCGAAGGTCAAGATATAAACTAACCACCGCATTGATGTACGTGGAGTACATCTGCGCCAGCTGCCGACCAGGTCCGTCTTCCCTTAGGCTATCGTATATGTGGACCACTTTATTCTTTGGAAAGAGAACTAATAGGAAGAAGTGGCTTGCATGATGAGCAGGTAGCATGATTAGGTTCGCCTCAGCTGCGTGACATTGATAGTCTACGTTCAAGTAGGAAAGCACGTTTGCAGATGGTCACCATTCACCCTTGCTTGTCCCTCGCATCCTCCTCCATTCTGTGAACTCCTTCATGCTATTCACCATGAAGGGGATAACAAAATAGGCATACATGTTGAGCTTCAAAGTTTGGCAGGGGTTATAATTTAGCTCTCTAACACGGAGCAGATCTATATAAGCGTCAACGTGAAAATTTGAAATATCTGTGTTCGGCGCCAACAGTCTTAGATCAGAGTGAGCTAGGAATGAAGCAACATGAAAGTCTGCTGTAGCGATTGGCTCATGCCCAAAATAGTGTCGGTCGATCCAATCCTGTTTGGTCGGACTCAATGTGTAACGACCCGGCCCACGGCCCCACCATTGCCTAGGGCTAGCCAAGTAGGTACTTATGAGTTCCTTGGCAAGGTCTTATAAGGGTCATCTCATACTATTCCACATCCAATGTGGGATATTACACAATGGCTTCGTCGGTTGTCCTTTATCAGACCGGATGCTTGGGTGCGATGCCTGGATTCCTACTTGGGTCACCTGAATCTGGGGCTGAGAGTCGTACGCGTCAGGAGGCAAGCGAGTAGATGGCTCCCACACCTGACTCTGGGGCTGATAGTCGTACGCGTCAGGAGGGAAGCGAGTAGACGACTCCCACACCTGACTCTGGGGCTGAGAGTCGTACGCGTCAGGAGGCAAGCGAGTAGACGGCTCCCACACCTGACTCTGGGGCTGATAGTCGTACGCGTCAGGAGGCAAGCGACTAGACGGCTCCCCTTGGTAACCCCGGTACGCAAGACTAAAGTTTTGAACTTCAGTCTTGTACCTCTCAATGGACCTCTTGAGATTGTCAGGAGCCTGCGCGACAAACCAGTCAAACCCCTCCAGCTGCTTGAACACCTCAGTGCCCTGGTCAACCTAAAAAACATGCATACAAAATATGGCTAATCATTTCAGGCATGGTAGATAAGGTGCGCAAATAAAAATTGAAACAACACTAGCATGACTTACAATGATCAATGCCCAGAACTGGTCATAGATCTCACGTGGCGCATACGATGTCTTCCTCGCCTGGGAAGGGCGATTCACCCTCGTGCGCGTCACCTTGAGAAACCATTGCAGGTACTCCTCAATGCTGATGCTGTCGGCCTTCAGCGATACAAGGCTATCATATGTTTCTTGCCAAGTATTCCACTGTTGCACCTCGTCGCTCAACAAATTCAAGGCATCAGGCACCTCGAAGTTCGGCCCTCGACCACTCCTGTATGGCCGCATGTCTACAGCGGGTTTTGGTATCCCTTGTAGACAGCCAGCTTGCCTCATAGCTCGATCGGGCATCTGAAACTCACATACTTCGAAGTGAATAAGCGGCACCCGAACCAAACCTGCCAGCACGTACGACACCGGAAGTTGCCAACACCACTCATCCAACCGATGCATCACCTTGCTATATGGCTGCCACGTCACCTGGGATGCATTAAGTATCTCTAGTTCCCCCCGATAGAACTTTAGATGGTGGTGCGGGTCTACCCGTCTCCTCTGGTTGGTCGTAGGCCCCCAGGCCCACACCCTAGGCCACGTCTCATCGGAATATTCCCGCGGTTGTGGACGACCCGTGGGTAGCCTCTCGTAAGACCAAACCTGTGAATGCAAACATTATCTGGAATTAGCACATTAATGCAGGAATATATTGACACGTCAACCAAGAAAATAAATGCTCAAACCTGTAATAGAGTGAGGCAGGCGGCAATGGACTTGGCACCCTTTCTCGTAGCTTTGTGCAGTGCTCGATATAGGTGCGCAAGGACAGCTGAACCCCACGAATACGAGTATACCTCCTCAAGATCCTCCAAGAACACCATATACTTCGGATGCACCGTGTTTTTCGAATGCGTCGGAAGTAATATGGCTCCAATAATATACAGAAGGAATGCTTTCGTATACGTCACGAAATCGTGAGGAGTGTATTCATCCGGTAGCACGCCATACTGCTCTTTCAGCCATTTAAGTTTGATGCCGTTCGTTGTAAGAGCTTCCCTCGGAATTCCCGGGAAATACTGCCTAGCCATCTTCGCTATGGATGCAGACGTTTTGTTCGAAGTAATGGGTTTGCCGTGACATGGGATTCCAAGTATAAATCCGACGTCCTCTAATGTAATAGTCATTTCACCAAACCGGAAGTGAAATGAGTTCGTCTCGCTCCTCCATCGTTCAACTAGAGCGGATATAAGGCAATCGTCGTGTCGAGACCAAATCCCGGGATCAGTGTAATAGTTGTATTTGTTCCTCGTTTAGTACCCACTCTTCGTGGTGACTTGTGCTTTGAATTGTTTCCAAAACACCCCTATCGACACCGTCAAATACGTGCCTCGCGACGTGGTCATCGTCATCGTATAGGATTGATGTATCATGAGGTCCGGCGTTGAAATCCATATATCTAAGAACAAAATATAATCGTAAACCAACTTAGCATCCATAATATTTACATTCCAAAACTATAAATGGATCTTTAACCTAGCTTACCAACGCATTAGCAATAGTCATTATCTCATTATTTCAATGTATTAAAACAATTCCTCACTTCTCACCACTCCAAACGCTTAATTACGCTAGTTCCCTAAAATTTAGCGCCAACGTGGTTATTTAGCAATATACCCCCTGATGGCCGCTACAGCCCCAACACCTCAAAACCGCTTTAAAACAACTTTTTAAATGTATTACATCAATTATATACCAAATATCCTTTATCAAATTTTAAAGGGGATGAGTTACCAAAACACCCCCAACTTATGCAAAATAACTCCTGGCAGCCATCGACCCAACAAACATCTCAGAACAACTTTAAAATAACTTTTCGGGTGTCTTACACCCCTACTCTTTCCTCCAGTTGTGTTACAATGTTCAATTACCAAAATACCCCCGATGAGCGGCAAATTACCGAAATGCCCCCGGGGGTTCATTATCACCCCTAACGCCCCAAACCAGCTTCAAAACAACCTTTCAGGTGTTTTAAATTTCTGGACTAAAAAGTCCTTTGAAAAACTTAACACCGTAAAATTACCAAAATACCCCTCTCGGGGTGGCAAATTACCAAAATACCCCTGGCATCAGAACAATCTCAAAAGTGCGTTGAAATGCTATTTTAAGCTTCTCAAATTCATTCTTGATCTAAAAAGTATCCTACGGACTTTTCGCCCAAAAATCTCGAACCGGTGTCCGGATTGAGCGCTTAAAAGCTCGTTCGGCCAAAATAATAGCTAACGACTTCGGAATGGCCCAAATTCCTGGGGGATGGAACTTCCCAACATCCTAGGGTTCTCATAAAAGTTTCGCTCGAAATCGCGCTAGCTTGATATTTTAAATTATACTGCAAAGTTACAAGGTTCCCAGAATCAGTTAACCCCTTTCTAGTCTTTTTAAAAATCTGAAATGTTTCTCTGATATAGATCTTTTAGAAATAACTAGGGTCTCTTTTTCGCACTTTGGCAAAATCTAGCTCTAGCTATTTTTTATAAATTTGTGAAAAACTGTCTAATTAAGTTTTTATCTTTAGCGACAATTACGTTTCGTATTCACATTAACACACATAGTGTTACACCCTAGGAACACACATAGTGTTAAAAATTATTTCCTCCAGTTGTGTTACAATGTTCAATTACCAAAATACCCCCGATGAGCGGCAAATTACCAAAATGCCCCCGGGGGTTCATTATCACCTTAACGCCCCAAACCAGCTTCAAAACTACCTTTCAGGTATTTTGTTTACATTTTTGGACTAAAAAGTCCTTTGAAAAACTTAACACCGTAAAATTATCAAAATACCCCTATCGGAGTGGCAAATTACCAAAATACCTCCTGGCATCAGAACAATCTCAAAAGTGCTTTGAAATGCTATTTTAAGCTTCATGAATTTATTCTTGATCTAAAAAGTATTCTATGGACTTTTCGCCCAAAAATTCCGAACCGGTGTCCAGATCAAGCGCTTAGAAGCTCGTTCGGCCAAAAAAATAGCTAACGACTTCGGAATGGCACGAATTTCTGGGGGATGGAACTTCCCAACATCTTAGGGTTCTCACAAAAGTTTCGCGCGAAATCGCGCTAGCTTGATATTTTAAATTACACTGCAAAGTTACAAGGTTCCCCGTATCAGTTAACCCCTTTCTAGTCTTTGGAAAAATCTGAAATATTTCCCTGATATAGATCTTTTAAAAATAACTAGGGTCTCTTTTTTGTACTTTGGCAAAATCTAGCTCTAGCTATTTTTTATAAATTCGTGAAAAATCCTAATTTTGACGCCCTAAAAAATCACTATTTTGAAATCTATAAATGTAATACCCCTCATCCGATCTCCGATTGATCTGATTTTTGTTTCCTTCAATTTGTGTTTTCGTTATCTTTGATTTGAGTCTACAATGACTATTTTTGAACTTTGAAATTAACATTGAATTATAAGAAAATTCAAAACACTTACTTGTTTTGACTTGATATATTTAAAGAAAAATCCACCGATCTTCCAGCGGTTATCCATCGATCTTCTAGTGTAAAATTTTTTTGTTTGTATTGTTGTGGAGATTATGTAGGTGAGATATGGAGTATGAAGACAGTTGGTAAAGATGATGGAGAGTGGAAGAAAGGGTTCGGGGAGGAGGGATTATAAAGAGAAAAAAGTGAGGGAGAGAGAAGAAAGAAGACAGAAAAAAAAATCCGTGAGTGAGCAGTCAAAGCTGTGAAAGAAAAAAATGGCAGAACACTCTGCGGCCAAGCTTTGAGCTGCCTCTAGAAAAAAAAGGAGGGGGGGAGGGCAGGAAAAAGGACGGGGAAAGGACACCACGTGGGGGAAAGGACACCATGTGGCATCACGGGGAGGGGTAAGGGGGGCCATGGGGAATGGGGGGCATCACGGGGGGGGGGGGGACACCACGTGGGGGGGGGGGGGGGAAAGGGGGCCTTCACGGAAGGGGGGACCGCAACACTTTGTTGCGGTTGGCATGCCAACCGCAACAAAGAGTTGCAGTTAGGCATGGAGGGGGGACGGGGCCACGTGGCGGGGGGGAGGGGGGGCCAACCGCAAGATGCCAACCGCAACTCTTTGTTGCGGTTAGGCATGGGGGGCCATGGGGGGAGGGGCCATGGGGGAAAGGACAAGTGGGGCCATAGGGTGAGGGGGCATCACGGGGGACACCACGTGGGGGGGTGGGGGGCCATCCGGGGGGGTGAACCGCAACTCTTTGTTGCGGTTGGCCCATTGAAGTAATCATGCCAACCGCAACAAAGAGTTACGGTTGGGCATGGAAATGGGGGGAAGGGGGCACAGGGGGAGGGGGGACACCACGTGGCGGGGGAAGGGGGCCCATCCGGAGTGAACCGCAACACTTTGTTGTGGTTGGCTTTTGGAGAGAATGCTTTACTTTTGGAAATTATTCCAGCCGCAACGAAGTGTTGCGGTTGGGTTTTTGTGAGCCCCGTAACAATTTATTCCAACTGCAACAAAGTGTTGCGGTTGGGTTTTTGTGAGGAATAGTTACAACCGCTACAAAGAGTAGCGGTTTGGTGGAGAAATAAGTATTTTCCCACCGGTAGACAGGGATCAACTCCATATATATATATATATATATAAAACCGTCCGCTACATAATCTAGCGGACGGTTGCAACGTCCGCAACATAAAGTGGAGAACAAACTAGATAAGGACAAAGTAACAGTCGTGGGGGGACAGGATGTGACAGTTGGCAGGCGACAGTCGTCCGCTACACTGTGTAGCGGAGGGTTGACAAGAGGCATATTGGTAAAAGAAACCGTCCACTACACTATGTAGCGAGACGGTTTCTCTTTTTTTTTTTTTTTTAAAAGATCTTAAATGATGGATGGCCAGATCGTTCTAACAACTTCTCTCATTTTGCCAGCGCGAGTAATGAATCAACTCCCAAATATATGTATGTATGTATGTATGTATGTATCTATGTTTTGAATTCGAGACGTTAAAAATACTGAATCGACGTCGACTATAACCCCTAGCCTTCCAAGCCCTCCATTTTTGTGCCTTTAGTAGGCCTAGTACTTTCGGCAATCGGTTTTGTCTCAGGGTAGTAGCCTACTCCAATCCCTTTTGAAAGCTCTCTGCGTTCATTTCCCTTTTTCAACACGATCACAAGCTTAGAGCAGCATATATATAAGAGGCGATGCACATCTATCAGTGGAGGAATATTATTTCTCCATCGCCCATCTAGCCGTCTACTTTCACAAGTGGACAGCACAAATTACTTTTTTTTTTTTACTTTAACTTTCTCGACTGCCGGTCTTTGTAGTTATCACGAATTTTTTCTGAAAATGTCCCCCCACACACCCCAATATAAGCAAATCATGTCTAACCGCTACGAAGTGTAAGCGGTTAAATAGGCAGACCCGCTTCATTAGTTCTTTCTCTCTCTGTCCCAATCTGTTACCCATTTCACTCATTCTTTTTCTTTTCCGCTTAACAGCTTCTTTCTCTTCTTCGCGACGGCTCAGCGGCTCCTTTCCTCCCCCACCACCATCACCCCTACCGCCACAATCTCTACCGCTACCAACATCACTATCCTCTACCACCAACAAAAAGCACAAACCTCAGGATCGGCATTGCCATCGCCATCACAAAGGTCCATTCCAGATTTGAGCCAAAACTGCCACCATCTCGATGGTTTTGGCTCATATCTAATGTAGATCTTGGTTTTTTTGGCTTCAATCTACAAGAGATGTTGAGTAATTAGAGATAAAGGTAGGGTTATTGGGGTGGGTGTGATGAAGGTTGTAATGTCTCTCTAGATTTGTGATGTTGTGATGTTGGTACGGGTTGGGTAGTGTTGATGGGTGGGTTATTTGGTGGTTATCACGGTGTTGGTTGAAGATATGGCAGTAGATGTGCGCGATCTGGGTACAACAATCGCTGATGATGGGCGGCTGTGAGGTGTGTTGGGTTGGTGGCCGGCTGGTGGTAAGCGTTAATGGTTGTGGTGAATGTGAGGGTCAGCGGCTGCGGCAGGTGGCAGTGGTGGGCCATCGTGGGTACAGTGGTGACCTGGTAGGCCTTGGGTGTTAGACTTTTTGGGTGTTGGGTAGTAGTAGGCATTGATGTTTTTGGTAAAGGTAGGGGTTAGCACTATGGTAGGTGGCGGTCGATCACCATGAGTATGGTGGTGGCCCGGCGGGTGTTGGGTGGTGGTAGGCATTGGTGTTTGTGGTGAAGTTGGGGTTTGGCAGTGGTGGGTTACTGTGGGTACAGTGTTGGCTCGGTGGCCTGTACAATTACTATTTTTTTCTTTTTTCAGATATCACTTGGTTTCTGTTGTATATTTTTTAGTTTTGAATTAGATTCGTTTAGTTAATTTTTGGTGTAATTGGCATGTAATTGGGTTTCGTGATCGATGAGACTGGAATTGTTTGATTTTGTTTTGAATCGACAATATGTGTAAAGTTTGTTGCTTACAATGCAAATGACCAGAGACAGGATTATACTAACCGCTACTAAGTGTAGCAGTTAATCGACACACTTAGTAGAGGTTAGATATTATACTTTTGTCTTTTTTGTCTTGGGGCGCGTAAGGAAGTCTTGAGAGCCACACGAGAGACATTTTTGAAAAAAATTCATGACCACTACAAAGACTGACGGTCAGGAAAGTTAGAGTAAAAAAAAAAGGGTATCTATGCCATGTACTTTCACAAGTGGACGGCTAGATGGGTGGTGAAAAATAATTATTTCTCCACTGCTAGATGTCGATTAGCTTCATATATATATATATATATATATATATATATATATATATATATATATATATATATATATATATATATGTGTGTGTGTGTGTGTGTGCGCTAGCAAAATAGGAGATCTTGCAAACGCGATCTGGTCGTTCACGATCGATCTGTGGACGGTTCAGATCTTTTTTTTACGTTTTTTTAGCCCGTCAACTATATTATGTAGCGGACGATTTTTTTACAAAAATACCTTCCGACTTAAAAACAGTCCATCCGTTACATTATGTAGCAGACATAATTTTCTAACATTTTTCTCTCTCTCTCTCTCTCTCATTAATACTCTGACTTTCTCTCTCTCTCTCTCTCCCCTTTCTCTCATCCGCTACATTATATAGCGGACAAGTTTTCAGAATTCTTGACTCTTTTTACAGATCCAAACAGAGTTTACAAACTTCGAGTCAAGTTGCAACGTCTCAGATTGTGAAAAGGCTACCCAGTTGCTACTCTCAGTTTCTGTGTGTTTCCTTGCTTTTTGCTCATTCCTCGTGGTTCTCTTTCTTACTTTGTTCATTCAAGTTCTACTTCTCTGCATTTCCCTTCCAACTTCTGGCCCATTCGCTGGACAAAAGCTACATATTCCTTATCTGTAATGGAATTATAATGTTCATTGCAAAGACATCCGGCTTGCTTAGTTCTCAGGAAGCCGAAAAGATGATGGGAAATGGTAATATTTGTATGCAAGCAGAGCCATCAGAGACGGAAGGATCCTTGTTAGACGCAGAAGTTTCAAAGGAAAGTGATCATCATCACGTGGCTACTCTTGTGGGAGAAGAAGATGGTCGAAAAGAAGAAGAAGAAGGAGGAGGAGAAGAAAAAGAAGAAGAAACTGAGGTACTAACCAGTAAGATCTTCTCATGGTTTGACACGTGTGGGGATCAGTCGGTGGTATACGTGTGCTTTGGGAGTCAAGCAGTGTTGACTAACCATCAGATGGAGGAGCTAGCTTCGGGGTTGGAAAAGATGGAGAAGGAGAGGGAGAAGATGGAGAGGACGAGAGATCTGCCATCTTCAGAGAATGGGTACGAGGGAGAGGGAGAGTGAGAAGATGGAGAGGACAAGAGATGAGGAAGAGAGAGAAAATGAAAAGAGTTGTCTCTTTTCCAGATCTGACACATCGGGTCTTTTCAGAAAATTAATATTCATCCGCTACATAATGTAGCGGATGAAAGGAAAGAGAAAAAAAATGTCAGAGCATTAATGAGAGAAAGAGAAAAAAAATGTCAGAAAAGTCCGTCCGCTACATTATGTAGCGGATGGGCTCGGAGGGTATTTTTGTCAAAAAATTGTCTGCTACATAATATAGAGGACGGGCTAAAAAAAACGTAAAAAAAGATCTAGACCGTCCACAGATCGGTCGTGAACGGCCAGATCGCGTTTGCAAGATCTCCTATTTTGTTAGTGTTCTCAACGGATCAGCTCCCTATATATATATATATATATATATATATATATATATATAGACACACACACACACACACGTGCGCGCGCGCATTATCGATTCAAAACAAAATTATACAAATTCCAGCCTCATCCATCTGGACTGTTCACAGATTGGTCGTGAACGGCCAGATCGTGTTTGCAAGATCTCCTATTTTGCTAGCGCTCTCAACGGATCAGCTCCCTATATATATACACACACACACACACATACACGCGCGCGCGCGTGCATTATCGATTCAAAACAAAATTATACAAATTCCAGCCTCATCCATCACCATACCCAATTACATGTATATATATATATATATATATACACACACACACACATGCACGCGCGCGCGCGAGCATTATCGATTCAAAACAAAATTATACAAATTCCAGCCTCATCCATCACCAGACCCAATTACATGTCAATTACACCAAAAATTAACCAAACAAATCTAAGTCAAAACTGAAAAATGATACAAAAGAAACTTAAGTGGTTCTTGGAACATTGAAAAAATAAATAATTGTATCTTCAATTCTGGGACTGACTGTGCTATCTGCGGGTAGTGGCGACATCGGTGTTGGCCATGGTGGTGCGGACAGTGTGATGGATTCTTGACAAGGGTGGATGGTCGACGAGCGGTAGCTGAATTACACAAATTCCAGCCTCATCCATCACCAGACCCAATTACATGTCAATTACACCAAAAATTAACCAAACAAATCTAAGTCAAAACTGAAAAATGATACAAAAGAAACTTAAGTGGTTCTTGGAACATTGAAAAAATAAATAATTGTATCTTCAATTCTGGGACTGACTGTGCTATCTGCGGGTAGTGGCGACATCGGTGTTGTCCGGTATTCAGCTACCGCTCGTCGACCATCCACCCTTGTCAAGAATCCATCAGCACTGTCCGCACCACCATGGCCAACACCTCGGCACCAACCCACTTCCATTGTACCCACCACCACCACAGTGCATAACTTGCCGCACCACCATCACGGTGCATAACATGCTGCACCACCAAACAACCCCACCCACAATTTCCATCGTACCCACAACCTCCTTTTTCGCCACCGCGTGCATTACAATCCCAATAACCAAAACCCTAACGAGGAGATCCAACCGTCTAATTTTCCATCGGTGTTTGGGGATGCTATCCCTCAAAGGCGGCCAATACAACCTCCATCATAAAATCAAACCCTCCACCACCCCGAACAACCAACTGATACCAATTTGATAACACTATATCTAATTAAACCAAAAAAAAAGGAGAAGCAGATTGGATGTCGTCGTTGGTTGATGTGGCGATGGAGAAGTGATGGCAGTGGTGGCTTCATTGAGCTGTAGTGGTGTCCTTGTGCAAAGTCATTGCCTCGAGGCTATTGGTTCGGGGGCTCAAATCGAATTGGCCACCGACAAAGTGAAGAGTCTGAGAGAGAGAGAGAGAGAGAGAGAGACAAAGAGATCAGATCAGCAGTCTTGGAAAGGAGAGATGGAATTAAAGGACAATCTTGGAAAAATAACTGTTCCTAAGAGGGGCGGTTAAGCGAAAATTTATTTTAAAAAAAGAAAGAAAAAGTGATCTAAATCGACCATTGCGTTACGTGGACGGTCTCAGATCATCTAAAGAAATAATGATTTCTCTACTGCTAGATAGGGATCGACCCATATATATATATATACATATATATTTATATATACATACATATATATATATATATATATCTATACATATATATATATATGTATATATATACATATATATATGTATGTATATATACATATGTATGTATATATACATATATATATATATATACATGTATATACATGTATATCACTACAAGAAAAGACGTCTTTTGCGACGGAGTTTTAGCGACGGCATAGATTCCGTCGCTAAAATGAGTTTTACAGACGGAAACCTCCGTCAGTAAAACTCCGTCGTAAAATATTATTTAAGCGACGGATTTATTCCGTCGCAAAAAACTCTGTCGGTGAAAAGGCGTTTTACCGACGGAAACCTCCGTCGGTAAAACTCCGCCATGAAATATTATTTAAGCGACGGATTTATTCCGTCGCAAAAAACTCCATCGGTACAAATAGGTCTTCACCGACGGACTTTTAGCGACGGAATAAATCCGTCGCTAAAAGTCTATTTAATTCACAGATCTGGTTTGAACTGTCACTGCTTCTCTCTTCGAAAATCCCAAAACCCAACCCCGGTGGCGACCTCCCTCGACACCGGCGGTGACTTCCCTCGACCCCAGCGGTGACCTCCCTCGACAACGGCGACCACCTGCAACTCCGGCGACCACGGGCCCTCACCTCCGGCAGATCTGTGAAGAGGAGAGAGACTACCCCGGTGGCGACCTCCCTCGACACCGGCGGTGACTTCCCTCGACCCCGGCGGTGACCTCCCTCGACAACGGCGACCACCTGTAACTCCGGCGACCACGGGCCCTCACCTCCGGCAGATCTGTGAAGAGGAGAGAGACTGAGAGAGAGAGAGAGAGAGAGAGCAGCGTTGACCACCAGGACCACCGGAGACGACGGTTTCTCACCTCCGGCAGTATTTCTCGTGAGGTAAAGTTCTTTTCTTCCTCTCTATTTGCTCTACGCTATACCTTCTGTCTTCCTCTTATACATGTAAATTGCTGTGAAAAGTTAAAGATGATTTTAGATTGTTAATTGTGCATTGAGCATTTGAGATATTGAGATTATTGACGGAGGATGGGACCCAATTGGATTGAATGTGTGATTTTTGTTAATTTTTATTGCATTGAGCATTTGAGAATTGAGAATTGAGATTGTTGACGGAGGATGGGACCCAATTGGATTGAGATACCTGTTAGTTAGCGCAGACACGGACACCACGTCTAATCGACGGTGTCCGACATTTAAAAAACAAATTAACGTATGCCGATGTGTCTGGAGGTGCGTGTCGGTGGGCGTCGGACACGTGTCTGGAGGCGTCGGACACGTGTCGGTATGTGTCGGACACGTGTCCGGAGGTGTCAGACACGTATCGGACACCATATCGACACCCTATATGAGGTGTCGGAATTGAGGTTGTTGACGGAGGATGAGACCCAATTGGATTGAGATACATGTTAGTTAGCGCAGACACGGACACCACGTTTGATCGACGGTGTCCAGCATTTAAAAAACAAATTAACGTATGCCGATGTGTCTGGAGGTGCGTGTCGGTGGGCGTCGGGACACGTGTCCAGAGGCGTCGGACATGCGTCGATATGTGTCGGACACGTGTCCGGAGATGTCAGACACGTATCGGACACCATATCGACACCCTATATGAGGTGTCGGAATTGAGGTTGTTGAATGTGCATTAAATTTAGGTTAGTTAGGTTAATGCGACATTTTTAGCATGCACCCCCTGGAATCTAATCGTGGCTCCAGCGCTGGCTATAATTAGCCATAATTAGTCCTGATTAACAATATTTTAGTAAATCAATTAACCCTAATTAGCTCTAACGAGCCTAATTAGTTTTAATTAACCCTAAGAACCTGATGAAATTCAAATTAGCTGTAATTACCCCAAATTAGCCCAAATGAACCCAATTATGCGCATATTGATTGTAGTTAGCCTAATTAGTCATAATTTGCACTAACATAACCCAATTACGCCTAATTAGCGCTAGTTAGGACTAATCAACACTACTCGTCACCATCAAAACCCTAATTAGGACTAAATAACCCTAATTAGTCCTAATCAACTCTAATTAGCTATAATTATCCGAAACTAGCCCTCATTAACATTTATAAGCCCTAACATAACCCAATTAAGCCTAATTAGCCCTAATTAGGACTAATCAACACTACTCGGCAAAATTAAACCCTAATTAGGACTACATAACTCTAATTAGTCCTAATCAAACCTAGTCAGCTATAATTATCCGAAACTATCCCTCATTAACATTAATTAGCCCTAACATAACCCAATTAAGCCCAATTAGCCCTAATTAGGACTAATCATCACTACTTGGCACAATTAAACCCTAATTAGGACTAAATAACCCTAATTAGTCCTAATCAACCCTAATCAGCTATAATTAATAATTGTAATTAACCCTAATAACCCAGTTAGCCCTAATTAGCCCTTGTACATCCCATAATTACTCCATGTTGCCCAGAGATGGTTCAATTACTCGTTGTTTACAAACCCTGCCTTCTTTATATTAATTGTTGTTTTGAGAAGTCCATTGGCAACGAGATGGTTCAACTCGTTGCCAACGAGTTCTATTTAATGTGGAATTGGTAACATATGCAACGATCATTCTGTAGTTTTGATATTTTGGAAAGATTCTTGCATATCTTATCAATTTCTGAACACATGCATGCATAGAAACCCTTAGTTCCCGTTCAAAGGTACTCATTACAAAGTAATGCCTTGTAATGAGCCTTTGGATGTCCAGTTTGGAAAAGCTAATTGTTTATAAAACAGTATTTTGACTCATGCTTTATGTTCTATGTCGTGGATATATGGTACACGTTCTCGTGTGTTTCTCCGGGTGCATACAGATCTGGTGTTCTAACATCCGTCAAACCTTCCTGAGCAAGGTTAGATGAATGTTAGAACACCTAATCGATGTGGTGTACTTAGAGAAATGCGGGGAGGTGCTGCCGAATTTTCCACAGACATCGGACTAAGCATGAGTTATTCACTGTTTTATAAACATGTGCTTTTCTGAATGGGATAGGACCACTACCTGTTTAAGAGTGGAGGGGAAATATGTAGACATGTTGTAACATTCATGCATTGATATTTACATCGGCAATGCCTAATCACTGGTCATTATTGAAGGTGGTATACAGTACGATAATTCAGTCGTCATGTCAGTCGATCGAAGTTGGATGAAAAGGAAGAATGCTGAAGATTTTGAGTGTCGCGTTGACGAATTTCTCGACTTCGCTTATGCGCATCCTGCACATGTTGACCTTGATAAGATAAGGTGTCCGTGCGGTAGATGTGAGTTGTTGCACTGGAGAAAAATAATTGAAGTAAAATGGCATCTTCGTCGGTATGGTTTTATGGGTGGATACACAAGGTGGACGTAGCACGGGGAAACGATACTATTGTTGTCCAACCTGGCTAGTCAAACTGAAGTTAGGGAGGAGGCACGATATGATTTCCGAGATATGATTATGGATGCTGGGCATGCTAATTGCTACAGTGGACGACGAGGAGATCCAGCGCATTGCTACAGTGGTGTGCTGGATGATCAGGGAGCAGGGCACTGTTGGACAGGAAGCCCCGGCCCCGGATCAGCAGGATCCAGATCTGGGACTCGGGAACCCCTGATGAGCCCCTTCCCGTGCCCGTTCCTAGCTTCCCCCCCGTGCCCGGCTTGTACTCTTCTCCCCTCTCCTAACCGGCTATATCCGGTTCCCGGCTTGTACATATATGAATTTTTTTATTATAAATATTTTTTATAATTGATTATATATATTTCTTTCTGTATTGATTATTGCGCGTTGTTGTTGAGATTTGAAAATTGTATTACAGGTCTGGGTAATTAAAAAATAAAAAAAAATTTCAAAAAAAAAATTGACTTTTGGCGACGGATTAATTCTGTCGCTGAAGTATTCCTACAATCAGTTATTTAGTGACGGAATATTCCGTCGCTAAATAAGTTTTTTAGCGACGGAATATTCTGTCTCGAAAATATAAATCCGTCGCCAAAAAATATAATTAGCGACGGAATATCCGTCGCTAATTAAAAATAAATCCGTCGGTAAAAATGACATATTTAGCGACGGATTTAAAAATTCCGTCGCTAAACTATTAGTGTAAATCCGTCGCTAATTATTTTAGCAACGGATTACCCCGTCTCTAAAACCCTGTTTTCTTGTAGTGTATATGTATATATATATATATATATATATATATATATATATATATATATATATATATATATATATATATATATATATATATATATATATATATATGATCCGTTGATAGCGCTAGCAAAATGGGAGATCTTGCTAGCGCGATCTGACCGTCCATCCCGAAGGGATGGACGGCCCAGATCGCGTATTTTTGCGGCGCTGTCAGCAGTCCGCTACACAGTGTAGCGGACCATCCTTTTTACCGTTTTGCCCTTGCTGCCCCCTCCGCTACACTGTCTAGCAGAGCACATAATTGGGCCCACGTTGACAGCCAAAATGTCGTCCGCTAGACAGTGTAGCGGACGACTGACACAGTCAATGTCAGTCCTGCCGATGCACGACTGTTACTTTGTCATTATCTTACCGTCCGCTAGACAGTGTAGCGGACCGTTTTTCCCTTTCTTTACTCCGTAACCCTTATTCATTCCTTCTTCTCACAATTCTTCTAGCGGTGTTGGCAAGTAGATCGGCGCGATTTCTTCTCAAGAAATCCTTTATTCGACGAATCAATCACGTAAGTTCACAAACCAATCCTTTATTTGTTCATAATCTAGAGTTGTTATCGCGGCTTATGCATGATTTTGAATGTGTGCGAAACGCTGCATTGTGCTAGCGTTTATCAATGTATCTATACATATATATAGATTATATATGTGTATTGCGTATTATTTGTTCATGTGATTTCACTTGTAAAATCCCATTCTCGTGTCTGTTTGTATCTATGTACATTGCATATACACAGCATGTGAACTTATGTGAGTATTATCTGATCACATGCTAGCGTTGATTGTGCTAGCGTTGTATGTTTGAGAATGTTTACGCTTCCAACCTTGCCGTTTTGCATAATTTCAGTTGCGAAAAATGGATTTCAACCCTGGACCAGAAGATCCGTCCGTATTATACGACCAAGCAAACCATATCAGTACGCTCATATGGGATGGTGGAGTAAGATACTTATTTTATCAACTTTGTTATTCTTGGGAATGTTGTATATCGTTTAATTTGCTTCAATTGTATTTATTAATTCGTAGGAAAGAGCACTTCTCAACACGGTAGAAGTATCCGATAATTTTAAAGAATGGAAATTGAACAGAACCCAGAAAAGATTACTGCGTGGGATTGGGTTTGGGATTTTCACGCGTGGGCGGATCTTTCAACAACTTGACCGGCACTTAATAGGTGCCCTTGTTGAAAGGTGGAGAAGTGAAACGAATACGTTTCACTTCCCTCTCGGAGAGCTGACAATTACCCTAGAAGATGTAGGGTTCATCTTACGGTTACCGGTGACGGGGCGGCCGGTAATAGCTCCTCCGTCGGAAGCAACGAATAAGAGGACCGCTAGGGACTTCTTTACTTCGATACCCCAGGATCAATTTAGCACTGGGGGTATCAAGTTGAAATGGTTGGTTGATACCTACAAGGTTCTGCCGGATAACTACACGGATCAGATGCTTGTGCTGTACACACAAGCTTTCCTCTTGTGGGTGATGGGGGCAATTCTGTTCCCAACAACGTCGAAGAATACCGTCAGCGTCAAATATTTACGGTTGTTGGGTAACCTGCTGGAGGTTGGGGATTATGCCTGGGGAGCAGCAAAATGGGAGATCTTGCTAGCGCGATCTGACCGTCCATCCCGAAGGGATGGACTGCCCATATCGCGTATTTTTGCGGCGCTGTCAGCAGTCCGCTACACAGTGTAGCGGACCATCCTTTTTACCGTTTTGCCCTTGCTCCCCCCTCCGCTACACTGTCTAGCGGAGCACATAATTGGGCCCACGTTGACAGCCAAAATGTCGTCCGCTAGACAGTGTAGCGGACGACTGACACAGCTGACACATTACCACGTGTTTGTACCTTTATTTCTACACACGACGGGTTGTCGGAATTCCTCAAGCTCCTTCGGCTACAATTTTCTTCTCCTCCTTCGGACTCGCTACAATTTTCTGCTCCCTTCAAGCTTCGAGTAAAACTTAGCTTCACTCAAGTAAGGTAAGTTTGCGAATGGTGAAGTTTTCTTTATGGATTGAATGGTAAAATATAATTTTATTTTGTTCGGACAAAAACGTATAGATTTTTTTTTATGTTCTAGAAATTTGTCACTCTATTCTTCAATTTGTGATGTTCTAGACATGATGTTCATAAAAAAGGTGTAATTTGTTAACTCTAAATAAAATTATAGTTTAATTCGATTTTTTGGCATGATGAATTCGTCTATTTATCTTAGTAATTTTGATTTGTTATGTTCAGTAAATTAATAATTGTTAATTTGGAGACACTTTCAGGGGTTATGCATACGGTATGTTTGTCATCCTAAATTGGTCTATTCGCCAAGGTAATTTTTAGGTAATATTTTCAGTTAGAAATGCCATTTGATTGTTAAGCGTAGTCTATTTCTACACAGGTCTTGTTTCACAATGTCTGATTTCGTGTCGAGCTCCAACGTCCCCGTAGATGCTAGTGATCCGTATCTAGGACGAACGTTTCAAACATTGGAAGAAGCTGAAGAATGTTTTCGAGCGTATTCATTGAGGGTTGGTTTTGGCATTAGAATAAAGACTACAAGAACAAGCAACGTAACAAAAAAGATATGCTCTCGTTTATACGAGTGTCATAGGGGCAGAAATCCACAGCAAAATGAGACACGCGTAGGGAATGATGACAGTGATGACGAAATAGGATATTCGCGTAGAAGACGGGACTGCTTTGAGCGCACAAATTGCCAGGTCAAGATGTTCGTAAGCTACAAAGCCAATCATGATCATTGGCTTATTACCAGCCTGGAACTGGCACACAATCACCCGTTAGTAACTCCTTCTAAGGTGAGTCAGATGCATCAACACAAGAAGATGGGTAAGGTCGCGAGGAGCCTAATTCACACAATGAGCAATGCGCGAATTGGACCTACTGAGATTGTTAATGTTCTTGCTGAACAGGCTGGGGGAATTCAAAATTTAAACTTTAACACGACAGACGTTCGTAACGCGGTCCGAACCCATAGACGAGCCGCGTATGACCTCAATGATGCGCAATCGACAATGAGCCTATTGAAACGGATGCAGATGGAGGACCCGCAGTTTACCTTCGACTATAAACTTGACGAAGAGCATCGAGTTAGTACAATTTTTTGGGTCGACGGTCGTTCGAGGCTAGCTTATAAGCATTTTGGGGATGTCGTGACTTTCGACACCACATACCGTACCAACAAGTACTCGATGCCGTTCGCTCCTTTCACCGGCGTCAATCATCATTATCACTCCATCCTGTTCGGGTTCGCCTTGTTAAGGGACGAGAGCGAGGGTTCTTTTGTATGGTTGTTTAGGACGTGGCTGGAAGCAATGAACTTCAAAGCACCCAAAGTGATCATCACCGATCAAGATTTGGCAATGAAGAAGGCTATTGCGACCGTCTTCCCAGACACTCGGCACAACTTGTGCACTTGGCACATAAGCAACAAATACCCTGAACGTCTGCATCACGTGTACGCAAAGTATCCAGACTTTAAACAGGATTTTGACAAGTGCATTACCAAGTCATTAACGATTGAGGAATTCGAGGAGAGGTGGGAAAAGCTTGTTCGGGATTACTCATTGCAAGACAACGAGTGGCTCCGGCACTTGTACGAGCGCAAAGAGCAATGGATTGGCGTTTACACGAGGAGGTATTTTTCAGCGGGCATGAAAACGACGGGCAGGAGTGAATCTATGAATGCCACGTTCGATAGTTATGTGGGTACAGCTACCAATTTGAAGACTTTCGTTGCATCCGCACAAAAAGCGGTAGCTTCGTTGTTCGTAAAAGAAAGGGCTGCCGACTTTGCAACAACGTACAAACAAAGGAGAAGGTTGCTAGAGACCCCGCTGGAGCTGAACGGTGCCAAAGTCTATACGAAGGAGATCTTCTTGCTATACCAAGTAGAGCTGCGAAAATCGGGACGATACAGTATAAACAAGGTGGCAGAAATGTCTACGCGTGAGTACAAGGTTTATTCGCTCGTGAATGACCTCGTCCCTGAGAAGCTGCGCAGAATTTATACGGTGAGCCACGACACATTGACGGACTCGGTGACATGTGTTTGCAAGAAGTTTGAGTTCCATGGCATCCTGTGTAGACACATTCTGCGGTTTTTCACCCAGAAGAATATCAGGACAATCCCCGATAAATACGTCTTGCCACGGTGGACGAAAGGTGCAAACAGGTTGCACGGTACCATTTCCTTTCCGGAGCACCCGTATACTGACTTTGAAGAATCAGAGACGTTGCGGTATAATCATCTGGTGACGATGTTCACCCGTTTGTCCGTAAAGGCTGCTGCTACAATGGTCGGTTATAAACATCTCCTCGAGGTAGCTCAGCAGCAAGAGCCCATCGTCGACCAGTTGGAAGCAGCTTCAGTCACCAATGCGGTTGACACCGAGCCTACGACGGAATCCGAAGATGACGAGCCGGGGGAGGAAGGCGACAATGATATCCGGCCTTTGGATCCAATTATATCGCAAACGAAAGGCCGCAAGAGATCTACGCGGATGAAAAGCTCAATTGAAACGGCAACTCAACCTAAAAAGCTGCGAAGGTGTGCATTGTGCAACAAAATGACCGACCACGACAAGCGGAACCATTACAAGGCACTGGGGATAAGTCCCGGGGGTTTGCAAGATGGGGCAGAAGATGACGCCGAAGATGAGGACGGACAAGCTGCAGTGGACCTTTAATTTTTTGTATAAGTTTGACATTTGTAATAATGTTTATATAAGATTGACATTTGTAATAATTTTTATATAAGTTTGACATTTGTAATAATTTTTTCTAATAATTTTTCAACCGAATACTGGAATTATTTTTTCTGATGTAGCGATTTCTGATGTAGCGGACGGATATGCATAGTCCTAATTTTTTGGTCATCATTTATGTCCGCTATACAATGTAGCGGACGTCATCGCAGAAAAACTTTTGGTCTTCATTTATGTCCGCTATACAATGTAGCGGACGTCATCGCAGAAAAACTTTTGGTTTTCATTTATGTCCGCTATACAATGTAGCGGACCTCTATCCTATTGTATATATTAATCAAAACGGGCAATCAGCTTTTATCAGTCCGCTATATCTCTCTCTCTCTCTCTCGAACATCTAACCCAAGCCGCTACCCCATCTACGGCGACCCACATCTCCGGCGACACCACCGTCCTCCCCTCATCGCCGACCTCGATGGCTTCTGGATCGGAGACCACCTACGATTTTATTGGCAACTTGCACCTAGCAGGCAAACACTTTTTCAAAGTCATGATGCCGGGATTTGAGAATGAACTTGTAGCCCATCCCTCTTTCTCTGTATTTTCGTGTGTTAAAAGTTTGATCTTTTGGTTAAAAACTAACCTATTTTTTGTATTGTGTTTGTTAGGACATACCGGAAGCCTTTACCAATCAATTTACAACAATTCATGACAGTTCAAGATTATATAGCCGCAAGGGGGCCTGGCAGGTTGAAATCAAGCTGAAGCCCGGCCGACCCCAAAAAAAGCAATTCGCAGAGGGTTGGAACGTCTTCGTGCGCCAGCATGGCCTCGAACTCGGGGACTTTGTAGTGTTTGAACACCTTGGGTGGTGGGATTTTCAAGTTGTAATCTTTGATCGGAGCGCTTGTGAAAAAATTTATTTCCCCCAATGTGAACCCTAATTTATTAATAATAACCAAATTTATTGTATACATGTTCATTATGTTTCCAAATTTTTCTCGCTTAATTGTGCCGTTTGAGATACCCTCAATATATTGAGATCGTTGATTGTGAATCATACGTTATTTATTGTTTATCGATATTGAGATTGTTGATTCCGTCGCTAAAACAAGTCTTCGGACGCCAATTTATTAAAACTGCATAACGCTACATTGTCTTAACCCAACACTTAAAAAATTTTCACTTCCCCCACTATCCGCTACATTGTGTAGCAAATGAACCAGCAAAATGTCTTAACACAACACTTAGAAAATTTTCACTTCCCCCATTGTCCGCCACATTGTGTAGCGGACAGACCAGCAGAATGTTTTACCCCAACACTTGGAAACTGTCCCCCACCGTCTGCGACATTGTCTAGCGGACGGGCCAGCAGAATGCCTTATATCAACACTTGGAAAATTTTCCCCACCCCCACCGTCCGCGACATTGTCTAGCGGACGGCCCAGCAGAATGCCTTATATCAACACTTGGAAAATTTTACCCACCCCCACCGTCCGCGATATTGTCTAGCGGACGGGCCAGCAGAATGCCTTATATCAACACTTGGAAAATTTTCCCCACCCCCACCGTCCGCGACATTGTCTAGCGGACGGGCCAACAGAATGCCTTATATCAACACTTGGAAAATTTTCCCCACCCCCACCGTCCGCGACATTGTCTAGCGGACGGGCCAGCAGAATGCCTTATATCAACACTTGGAAAATTTTCCCCACCCCCACCGTCCGCGACATTGTCTAGCAGATTGCCTTATTCCCCACCCCCACCGTCCGCGACATTGTCTAGCGGATGGTCCAGCAGAATGCCTTATATCAACACTTGGAAAATTTTCCCCACCCCCACCGTCCGCGACATTGTCTAGCGGATGGGCCAGCAGAATGCCTTATTCCCCACCCCCACCGTCCGCGACATTGTCTAGCGGACGGTCCAGCAGAATGCCTTATATCCACTCTTGGAAAATTTTACCCACCCCCACCGTCCGCGACATTGTCTAGCGGACGGTCCAGCAGAATGCCTTATATCAACACTTCGAAAATTTTCCCCTCCCCCATCGTCCGCGACATTGTCTAGCGGACAGACCAGCAAATTGTCTTAACCCAACACTTAGAAAATTCACTTCCCCCACTGTCCGCGACATTGTCTAACGGACAGATTTTGCTTTTCAATCATTCTCAATGAGAGCCAAAAAAACCAAACTCAAATCATCTTCAACGGAAATCAGACAAAACAATCAATCAATAATCTTCAACACAAATCAATGAGAGCTTTCTAAATATTCATAGTTTATTAAAAAAAAATAAAGTGTAATGGTACAATGTCAACTGGGGGAATCATGTTGGGAGGGATTCTCGGCATTTGCCGGATTTACAATATACCTAACCGCTCTAGGCCGGCCTTTCATAATTTGCCAAGCCATTCTATATCTAAAGGTGTCTACTTCTGCTTGGCTCCACACCGCCGCCTTGAGGCTCTCGGACCGGCAAATGTAATCCATGTACATGCAAAGGAAAACGCCGCAGTCCGAAGTGTTACGTTGCTTGGGCCTCCTCTTCTTCAGTCGCCAATCGAGCTTTGGCCGCGCCGGTACAGGGTTACCACGGACACCATTGACCATTGCACAAAATATATTCTGCAAGAAACATAAAACGGCGTAAGACACGAGTTAACATTTATGCCAAGTTACAATAACTGTTAAACAACAATCGTAATATTACCATTGAATCCAACTGGGCTTTGTACATCTGCAGCACAGGCATAAAGGCGGTATCGTCGTGGAGACTGTCGATCACCGATACGACTTTCTCCACCGGTTCATAGCAAACCAAGTACCAGTGGCTTTCCCCTAAAAATGGGATTAGAAACACGTCGGCAACACTTGCGCTCACTGGACTATCCCTAGCAAGATACGCTCGTAGGTTAGCGGACGGTCTCCACTGGCTCAACTTTTTCTTCCGCCTTTGCTCGACCCACTCATGCCATTCAGACACTAGGAGGCTATGAAAAAAGGCATCAACCAAAAAAACGGCCGGGTACTCGTTCAGCCGCTCCCGACCCCTTTCCTTCAGAATCTCCACGTATGTGGAGATGACACCGTTGTCTAACCAACTCCCCGGAGCCAGGGAGGCCATTTCTCCCCACTCGCAAGTGTAATCCATGCCCTCCGGATGATTCACACTATACAACGCTTTGTCCCGGGGGAAGCCGCTAAAATAACGCTCTCTGATTATTTGGCATTTATGCGGCTTTAGGGGCTTCACTGGATGCCCTTTGCGATATTGCCCTCGGGGGTCGACGGGGGATATTGCACTCCTTCCGGGGGGTCGACCGGGGGATATTGCCCTCCTTCGGCAGTAGATGGTCCTGCCCATGGGACAATAGGCAGTGTCTCCGACAGACTGATGTGTCCGAAACCCCAGTCTTGCGTGACTTGACTCTGAGAGAAGGGTTGGGGTTCCGAGTCCAATAGCAAAGAGAAGGAGGGCACACTGTAGTCTTCCCACGGCGCTTGAGCCTGGCCCATGGTGCTTGGCTGTCCCCAATCACCACCCATTCCCGGTACAGAGGGACCACCATATCCCTGGCTCACTCCCGAAGTCTGTCCCGAGGGATCGGTGTATCCCTCGCTCACATATGGGGGCTGCCACCCCGGATAACCCATTCCCGGGCTGACGCCGGAAGGCTGGCCCGATGCTTGGTGTAAAAAATTCCCGCAGCCATACGCCAACGCATCAGCCTGTTGGCGAAGCTCCTCGCCCATTGCATCCACCAAATCCTTCCGCTCGCGCAACTTCTGGAAGAAGGCGAACGAGGCATTAACCTACATCCAGAGAGATAATAAATAAGTAACTTCATACACAGTTAGAATCATCAAGTTCAATTAAAGCACTTATTGGCCAACTTACCAGATTGTATGCCATGTGCTCATCGATCTGACCCCTAGGGTGGTACTTCTCCCCGCGTTCAAACCTTACTGGAGCTACTCTCCTCCGGGTGATGCGGTAGTACCACCCATTGTACTGTTCGATACTGATCACGGGGTCAGGCTCCGACACAATGGCCGCCAGCGTGTCCTGCCAGGAATCCCAAACCTCAAGTTCTCGTGCGCACAAGTCGTGCGCATTTGCCTTGCCAAACCTAGGGACACCCGGTGGGTTCCTGTTAAGCCTCATATCCGGCGCGCCTGCTGGCAACCCCTGCAGGCACTCAAAATGGCGCATAGCGCGATCTGGCAGCTGCCACTCTGCGACCTCGAAGTGGATCAGGGGTGTGCGTTGTAACCCAGAGAGCGTGAAGACGAACGACTCTCCCACCCGTCGCGCCAAATGTTTGTACGGTGCCCATCGCATCTGGCCAGGAGATAACGAGTCGAGCTCCCCCCGATAGTACGTAATGTTGTGATGGGGATCGTCTCTCCTCTGGTAGTGGCTGTCCTTCCGGCTGTACTCCCAGGCGCACAACCGAGGCCACACATTATCGGTTCCGTCCCTACGCGTGGGTGCGCCGGTAGCAAGGTGTTCATAAGACCACACCTGAGAGCAAAGACAAATTAAATAAAGTATCGTCAAATTTTATTGTCAATTCAACCCAAAAAAAAGAAACGAGCGAGTAATCAAGAATTGTATGATATACCTGCAATAGCGAGAGACATGCACATATCGCTTTGGAGTCGGGCCTCGTTGCCTTGTGCAATGCTCGGTAGAGGTACGCAAGAGTTGCGGCTCCCCAGGCATAATCCCCAACCTCCAGCAGGTTACCCAACAACGGTAAATATTTGACGCTGACGGTATTCTTCGACGTTGTTGGGAACAGAATTGCCCCCATCACCCACAAGAGGAAAGCTTGTGTGTACAGCACAAGCATCTGATCCGTGTAGTTATCCGGCAGAACCTTGTAGGTATCTACCAACCATTTCAACTTGATACCCCCAGTGCTAAATTGATCCTGGGGTATCGAAGTAAAGAAGTCCCTAGCGGTCCTCTTATTCGTTGCTTCCGACGGAGGAGCTATTACCGGCCGCCCCGTCACCGGTAACCCTAAGATGAACCCTACATCTTCTAGGGTAATTGTCAGCTCTCCGAGAGGGAAGTGAAACGTATTCGTTTCACTTCTCCACCTTTCAACAAGGGCACCTATTAAGTGCCGGTCAAGTTGTTGAAAGATCTGCCCACGCGTGAAAATCCCAAACCCAATCCCACGCAGTAATCTTTTCTGGGTTCTGTTCAATTTCCATTCTTTAAAATTATCGGATACTTCTACCGTGTTGAGAAGTGCTCTTTCCTACGAATTAATAAATACAATTTAAGCAAATTAAACGATATACAACGTTCCCAAGAATAACAAAGTTGATAAAATAAGTATCTTACTCCACCATCCCATATGAGCGTACTGATATGGTTTGCTTGGTCGTATAATACGGACGGATCTTCTGGTCCAGGGTTGAAATCCATTTTTCGCAACTGAAATTATGCAAAACGGCAAGGTTGGAAGCGTAAACATTCTCAAACATACAACGCTAGCACAGTCAACGCTAGCATGTGATCAGATAATACTCACATAAGTTCACATGCTGTGTATATGCAATGTACATAGATACAAACAGACACGGGAATGGGATTTTACAAGTGAAATCACATGAACAAATAATACGCAATACACATATATAATCTATATATATGTATAGATACATTGACAAACGCTAGCACAATGCAGCGTTTCGCACACATTCAAAATCATGCATAAGCCGCGATAACAACTCTAGATTATGAACAAATAAAGGATTGGTTTGTGAACTTACGTGATTGATTCGTCGAATAAAGGATTTCTTGAGAAGAAATTGCGCCGATCTACTTGCCAACACCGCTAGAAGAATTGTGAGAAGAAGGAATGAATAGCAGTTTAGAAGGAATGAATAAGGGTTTCGGAGTAAAGAAAGGGAAAAACGGTCCGCTACACTGTCTAGCGGACGGTAAGATAATGACAAAGTAACAGTCGTGCATCGGCAGGACTGACATTGACTGTGTCAGTCGTCCGCTACACTGTCTAGCGGATGACATTTTGGCTGTCAACGTGGGCCCAATTATGTGCTCCGCTAGACAGTGTAGCGGAGGGGGGAGCAGGGGCAAAACGGTAAAAAGGATGGTCCGCTACACTGTGTAGCGGACTGCTGACAGCGCCGCAAAAATACGCGATCTGGGCCGTCCATCCCTTCGGGATGGACGGTCAGATCGCGCTAGCAAGATCTCCCATTTTGCTAGTGCTATCAACGGATCAGCTCCCTATATATATATATATATATATATATATATATATATATATATATATATATATATATATATATATATATCCTCCTTTTGTTCCTTGACGTAACATAACTCACTCCATGCCCATTTTTGTCAAGCGGTATAAGGTGGCCCTTTGGTGTACACACTATATATATATATATATATCCTCCTTTTGTTCCTTGACGTAACATAACTCACTCCATGCCCATTTTTGTCAAGCGGTATAAGGTGGCCCTTTGGTGTACACACTACCAAATTTCACAGACAACGGCTTACAACACATCTACACGTGCAGTCGCATTCATGCACCCATTTTTTGCACCAACAAATATTTTTTTACAAATGACTTGTCATTACTTAAAGATCACTAAACGGCATTAACTTTTTAAGGATTCAAATTTGAAAGTTATATTTTCATGGATGAATCTAACTTATGTGCCTATTTTCTGAAGAGTAGTTACCCATTTAGGAGCACTAGGAGTATTTATTTGCTAGTAGGTAGTTATTTTCTAGGAGAATTGATTGGGTAGTTATATTTTAATGTCTTCTTGGAGTGTAATAACCTGTTGAAAGACCTAATGTAAAAGAAATACTTGATTTCAAGTATTTGTTTTCTTTAATATTTTAATAATGTCTTGTTGTAGTATAATAACTTGTTGAAAGACCCAATGTAAAAGAAATACTTGATTTCAAGTATTTGTTTTCTTTTTTCCTTAACTTTTTAGATGCTTTATTTCCATCTTAGAGACCCATCTGTTTATTATAAACACTGGTCACTATTTAAAATGCTTTATATTTTTGGTCTTTTCTTTGGTGCGCACTCTTTTTAATTTTTTTTTTTAGTTTCTGTTCAAAGTTGTCATCTTGAGAGAAGCCCTCAGATAACTGGCACAAAAGGGAGTTTACCTGCAAAGGCGAATATTGGCAAACCCGGCGGTAAGACCCTTTTACTCTAAAAGTAAAAAATGCCAAGTGTTAGAACTCATAATGTTTAAAAATATCTTTTCAAGTAATTTATTGAAATTTCAGGCCGATTTGATGAATTAAGGGCAGTTCCTGGATTGATTTCAAGAATTGAAAGAATGATGGGCTTTGATTCATAGAGTTAGGTGGAGAGAGAAAGAAGTAGAATTATTCCTTTCCACGCTTGCTGAGGTTGAAAAGTACAAACAAGTAGTTACTCTTTGAATATTGAAAATGAAATGATACCGAACGTGGCCAAAATAAGACAGTATTTTGAAGGTGACTACAACCAAGTCATGGTTGAGATAAGACAATATTTTGAATATGGCTACAACCAATTCATGGGTACTAAAATAAGACGCCTACCTATCAGGAGTAGTTGTTTCACAATAACCAACTTCAAATGTTATTTTCTAGTAGTACAAGTGAGTTATTTGATGAAGAAACTTCACAGATTGCAATCAACAAAGATTTTTGTGACAAATGCATGTTGTGAAAAAATCATTTGAATTCATTAATACTATCGGTTGAAACTTTCAGAGTTGGATCATATGTCCTTTATTGAAAAAGTAAGTTCAGAGGATAATACGACTGAAGGGCAAAATTGCGTGCCTTTTACTATTGAAAGCATATAACAACCCTTTATGTCGGAAGTTGTGATTGCGGTTCCAAAAATAGTTGCAAATATTATCAATAAATGTGTGGCCCTGCTATGGCTAATTGCACAGAGGAGTCCCTTTAATCAACAAGGGGATAAGCTTATCCAATGAATGACTTAAATAACAAGTGTTCTGAAATCATGATCAAGTACTTTGTTGTTGGCAAAGTCGAGGATTTCTGTGTTATAAATCCCAATAAAGTGCAAGAATTTCAATATTACTCCATCTTGTAGACTTGGAAAACTAATTCTTATATTGGATATGACGGTTGCATAAGAAAACTAGTAGACTTGGTATGGTTGATCGATTTTGTTAGCGTTTCTTCAAATTTTATGTTTGAAGGAGCAAGAAGAAGTAGTTAGCAAGTCTTAAGAAAGATGGTGTAGTTAAAGCTCATAGATCGCTAATGGATAAAGAAAAATTCAAGGCTATCGATAGTCAAAAGCTATTGAAAGTGAAAGTACGTAAATGCTTCCACTTCGAGGAGTGAAATGCCGTTGATTGTGAAAAATGTTTCCTTTTAATACACTGCAATGCTATCTTGGTGTAGTTAAAGTCAATCAATGGCTTATCAATGGTGAAAATGCTTTCGCTCTTAAGAGTGCAAGGCTATCGAAAATGCTTTTTCTTTGAAGCATATGACTTTTCACAAATTTCACGTATTCATTTGCTTGAGCCAGGGGCAATATTTGCACTAGAAAATATCTTTTTAATAATGACTTTAAATGGCATTAACTTTTCATTATCACTAGTTTTGATCACGTGCGTCGCACATGAGAGCAATAACTCTTAAAGTACTAGTTGAGATATCTCATACATGTATGCCTAATAACAATAACAACATTGGTGGTGATAAAAAAAAGCAATTAAAAAATTATTTCCAACTTTTTTTATATGTGTTTTCATACCAATTTCTATCATTAAAAATAAACTTGAGTAATAATTTCTAGCTTTTAGCAACAAATGAAGATGAAAAATAGTATATGAAATGATAGAAATAGTATGTCCCAACTAATAGCAATAATAATGATAATTCTAAGTATAATAATTCTTATGTTGAAGTTTGTATTAATGAAGATCACGAAGAAAAGAGTAGAGATATGTTACAATGACTGAAAATAAAATGGGAGAGTAAACAATGATCGAAAATTAAATGGAGATTATCTTAGTTAGAGACATAATCTGATAGAGAATAATGGGCTTCTTTAAACAATAGAAAAGATTTAAGATTAAAGAGAATACGGAGAGAATCAATTTTGACAAAACCTTAGGAAGTAGTGAAATTGCAAAGCAATGAGTAAAATTTATAAATGAGACATGTTAACACTGAAGAGAGAGAAATACAAAATCTATTTAATTAGTTAAATTTAAAATGGGAGAAAGAAATTCAAATCAAATTGAATAAGAGAAAGGGAGAGAAAAAAAAAAGAATCCAAATCATTATTATAAGGGTGAATAAATTTAAAATGTTTTCAAAAGTCAAAACAGGAAAGTCCACACGATGAGGTAAGAGGATGTCCACGTAGACGGTGACGTGGTCATCTTCTCTCACCTTCGGCTTTATATATATATAAAAGTAATTGTATTACACAATTACTTTTATCCATAAAGCTATGTATGTTCCAATCCAAGTCTTAGTTAGTCCAAGTTGAGGAACTTGGTAATTTTCACCATTGGAAGAGCATGAACTGCATGTGGGATCAAGGGTTTTTTTATCCTTCAATGATCCTTCAAAATTAGTTTTTGTGGGTGCAGAACCCCCTTTACTATGTGGTCTGCACAATTCCTGTGTAAATCTCGTGTTTTTGTTCATGCTACTAAATCCAAGTATCAGGTGAAGAATCAAGTGCTAATTCCTTACGTAGTAAAGGAACTTCTTGTTTTTGTTTCTGGCCAGAGAGTTGTGAAACATTTTGCACCGGAGGGAAAAGGCCAATTCTTGGAGTTGAGAAGGAAAGAGAGAGAGCGAAGGAGACTGAGATGGAAAAGGCAACTGCAATACAATCGTCCGCTACATAATGTAGCAGACGACTATGCAGACTATTCTTTCCTTCTTTGCGGGGTCAGGGACAATTTTGTCAAAAGTACCGTCCGCTATATTATGTGGCGAAATAAATTTTAAAAAATGCAACAACAAAAAAGATCTAGCCGCCCACAAATCGCGCGTGGACGGCTAGATCTCGTTGGCAACGTGCCAGCGCGAGTAATAGATCAGCTCCCTATATATATATATATATATATATATGTGTGTGTGTGTGTGTGTGAGAAAATGAGATAAGGAAGGATTCAAATCAGGAAAAAAATTTCTCAAAGAAGAAACTAACTTAAGTTAAATGTCTAGCTATTTTCTAGAGGCTGGAAAAGTTAAGAGAAGTTATTTGCTAGCAGGTAGTTGTTTTCTTTGAGAAGTTATGTGGTAGTAATTTTCTAATGCCTTGTTGTAGTATAAGCACTTGTTGGAAGACTCGATGTAAGAAAAAAAAAACACAACTAAACTTCTAGTCAAAGATGACTTAATTCTAATTCCTTCTTTGCAATTATTTTTAACTTCTTGGATGCAACTATCTATCGGTAGAGACCCCTTTGTTCATTATAAACAATAGTCACTATGGTAGAGGTTTTCTTTATCTATTCTTGGGCATACGTGGTGATTCTACATTTGTTCAAGTTTTTATTTTTATCAAAGTTTCCATTTGCAGAGAAGTCCTCCGGTAAGAGGCTCAAAAGAACTCACTCGTTAATTGGGAGTTTACCCACAAGCGCAAACAACCACACACTTCTACGGACGTAGTATGTGAATGGACTTATCTTTTTTTCTTCTTTCGTTCTCTCTTTTTTTTCATTCTTTTGGGCGAGAAAGACGATGACCAACTGAAGAACCTTATGGCAGTGGTTGTATTGTGAACCTACAATGGTGGCGACGGTGACCTTGTTAGGGCTTTGACTAGTGGCAGTCGTGGAGGCTACTTCCTTGCGCTAGTTTGTGGCTGGTTTTGATGAGCCCCTTTCTGGAAACCCATGGTGGTGGGTGAGCCAGTGGCTGCGCGCAACATCTAAAACTTGGACGGAGCTAATGAGGCAGCCTCATCAGGGTATTAACTAGTGGCAGAAATCGTGATTAGAGAAGAAGACCCTCAATGGTGGTAAACTGGTGGGCCCCTCTGCCGATCTCGTTGCTGGAAGCAGCGTGTGCCGCCCATGCCTTGTTCTTCCCCGTCACACGCACAAACACCTAAAACAATGACACACTTCCAAACAGCCCTTCTCCTTTTCCTTTGTATTCCTTGAACTAGCTTTCCCTGCTTCTCTCTCTGTTTTTTTTAACCAGCTCTCTCTGCTTTTTTTTTTTTTCATTTTGTACCAACTTTCTTATAATTACTTTTTGTCAACTGCCCACCTTTTTCCCCTTTTTTTGGCAAAACAAATTTTCAAATATTTTTTTCCAAAATTTGTGACCTTATATTTTATTGGAGAAATATACCGGCCATGGCATTGTTCGTCTAGCTACTTGGTGCTAGGAATTCATGCAATTTGCAATATCTTTCAATAGTTTACCTTCTGCATTTTCTACTGACTTCAGCACTTTTTGCTAGCATTATTCTGCCTGTCTACTTTTGGTTTCTTCACTCACTTAAGCACTCTTCAAATGGTTACCTTTGACTTTTTCAACCGACTTTGGCACTTTATGCATGCCAACCTTCTACTTTAAAAGAGGACTTGGTTGTGTTCTGATGAGCATGGGAAGGTCATTGCCTATGGATTGAGGTAGTTAAAGGTTCATGAGCAGAATTATCCGGCTCAGGACTTGGAGTTGGCAGCAGTTATTTTCTCTTTGAAGCTGTCGAGGCATTACTTGTACGGTGAAACTTGGGAGATCTACACAGACCAAAAGAGTCTTAAATATATATTTACTCATGGGGAGCTTAATATGAGGCAACATAGATAGTTAGAGCTTCTGAAAGATTATGATTGCTTAATTCAGTATCATCCTGGTATGGCCAATGTAGTGGTCGATGCTGTTAGTAGGAAGAGTACCCGGAATCTATCAGCATTAATTATGAGACAGCATCAGTTGTTGGAAGAGATAAGGCAACTAGACCTAGAGATTAGATTTCTAGGATATGATGCAATGATAGCTACTATGCTAGTTCAGCTCACATTGATCAGTAGGATTAAGACAGCCCAAGCGAGCGATTCTGAGTTTGCCAAGATCATTAGAGGTATTGAAAGTGGGAAACATATTGAGTTCGAGATTGTTTCTGAGGGAGTGTTATGATTTGGCATTCGATTGTGTGTCCCTAATGATCAAGAATTGAAGCGATTGTTACTGTCTGAAGCTCATAGTTCACATTTTTCAATGCATCACAAAGGTACCAAGATGCATCCTGACCTTCGAGAGTAATTCCTGTGGTTAGGAATGAAGAGGGACATAGCAGAATTTATGCAATAATAGCTAATATGAGTGGTTAAGTTTCTATCTAACAGTTGGTTATGCTATAATAGCTGCCATTAGATGTACTATCTTGGATTGTAACGACTCAAAAATCCGAAGCTTTGACCCTCTGAACCCCCGAAGCATTAGACACATAGATGCAGCTCACTAACAGAAACAATCCCTACTCAAATGCAACTTCCAACATAAACCCGAGCTTCTAAATAAGCATTAACCTAAATTCTCAAAAAACGCAGTCATTAAAAAAACTTAAGCTCTCTGAAGAATGAGCTAGCAGTATTGACCCAAGCAGGATTCCTACCTCTCAAAATAGTGGTGGGTACTCCAGAATCTCACTCAGGCTCTAAACCCTTCCCCGAGCAATCCACTGGTGTTCATCATCTGCAGAAGGGAACAAAAGAGGGTGAGCTTTTTGAGAGCTCGGTAAGGTCGCTCAAGAACCAAGCAAAAGAATTTCGAAACAATTCAAGATTCGGTTTAATGATGAATTTTCAAAGTTCTTCAAACAATCACCAATAGTATGATAACAATATGAGGAAGAGTTTCAACTCAATTCCCTTTGATCAGACATCAAAACAATCATGTTTAGAAACAAAATATACAAGTTTATATGATATTGACCATCAGCACATGCAAAGCCACATAGGCAATGCGCAATATAGACTACATATGCATATGTAAATAACTAGTCCATCAAAGTACTAGCCTATGTTCCGCGTAGAAAACAGACTATCCTTATAACGCCTCTAAATACAGAACAGAATAGACTCCCATGTCAATACAAAGAAAACAACAATCATTGAATCAAAAAATAATTCAAGCTCCGCATGCAATAAGAAATGAGCATCGACATGAATTCAAAACATCGATTAAGGCTCGATTTTAGGATTTCAATGGAAAATAAACATGACGATAGCAAATCATCACTCCGAGTTCAATAATAGGCAAGAACAAATTAAATCAATAAAAATGAACACAAGTTGATGAATTTAGGGTTCGAACAAAAATTCCTTACCTGAATCCGAAACTAAGCTATCAAAACCAAAAAGTTCTCTATTAAAACCTAAACGGAACAATCCAATTATCAGAATACAGTTTATACTAGATACTATAAACCCAATAACTTATTCCTATTCCTAGGATAACCCACTCAACAGGTATGTAAAATTACCAAAATACCCATCGCGTGTAAAATTACCAAAAACACCTCTCATATTTAAACCAGCCGAACATCCTTCTCGTAAGTAAAACCATTAAAATATCCCTGTCATATGTGGATTTACCAAAACCTCTATCTTGTAGGTAAAATCACCAAAACACCCCATCTCAAGTGAAAAATTGCCAAAACACCCCCTTTGTTGGCTATCGCACTGAAAAATCTCTAAAAAATTGAAAATTACCATTTGGAACAAATTGGACTAAAAAGTGCTTTTGGACATTTTTTACTCAAAAATTCCTAACAGATATCTAAACGTAGCGCCCAGAGGTTCGTTTTGTTAAAAATAGCTATTGGCCTTGAAATGGTATAAAATTTTAGTTCTGTTAAAAATAGCTATTGGCCTCGAAATGGTACAAAATTTTAAACACTGAAACATCTTAGTAATACATAGTCCTCCTAAAATTTTCAAACAAAAATAACTTGATTTGATATATAAAATAATTTGAGAACCCCTTTTTACAGAGAAAACTATCTAGCGTCCTTCGTGGATATGGAAAAATCTCAAAAAATTAGGTCTCATAAATATAACTTGGCCAAAATCTGCTTAGAACTATTTCTAAAAAATAAAGTTTGGAACCGCTAAAAACCTAACCACCTAAAGCAACAATTATGGTTACCGTTCATATTTATACAGATTATTCACACACCCTACATCACCTGGAAAAACACACACCTCCTCCAACCTACTGTCGAACTCTCTCTCTCTCTTTCTCTCTCTCTCACTCATACAACACTCCTTCTTATGCCAACACACACACACACACACACAGAGTCAAACACACACTGACACGGCCTGCTATTCACAAACCTCACACATACACACAATCCCACCACACACACGCACAAAATATGTACAACCTCACGTCCCCCACCCCTCACACACACACACAAACACACACAGATCTGCTGCGAGCGCAGCGCGCACACACACATACACACTTCTAAATCTAACGCACACACAAGCAAGCACGCACGGGCGTGCGTACACACACTTTTTTCTTGTCAACACACAGACACTGAACAAACTAAAATTCACACCCAAACACACTACTAATTCACACTAAACAGAACATAGGTATTACTTTCAAGAAATTTAACACTTTTTCTCCCCCCCCCTTCTGACAGACGATCGGCCTGAGGATGAAAAGCAGTTTGAAATCTCAAGTCTGTTCCCATAGTTGTTTAGAAACTCTCCCAAAATCTTGAAGTAAAAAGCAAATCTCTATCAGATACAACCAAAATAGGTACTCTATGAAGCCTCATGATCGAATTCATAAATAACTAGGCCAATTGCTGCATGGTAAAATTGCCTCGAAAAGACAAGAAGTGTACCGATTTGGTGAGTTGATCCACCACCACCCAGATCATATGATAACCCCAAATAGTCTTAGGGAAAAAGGCTGAGAAAAATATGTAGTAAGATGTTCCTACTTCCATTAGAGAATCTATAGTGGTTGTATATTTACTGCTGGCTTCTGCTATTCAGCTTTTATCTGTTGACACACCAAACATTGAGATACAAATTCTTCTAAGCCCCTCTTCACTCTTTATAACCATAATTGCTCTAAAAGGTCATGATACATCGTTGTACCTTCGAGATGCACCTACAAATGCAAACTATGAGCTTCAGACAACAACAATCGCCTCATTTCCTCATCACTAGGGAAGCACAACTGACTGCCAACCATGACAATCTTGAACTTAGTATGTTTCCCACTTTCACTACCTCTAATAATCTTGGCAAACTCAGGGTCACTCGTATGTGCCGTCTTAATCCTACTAATAAATGTGGACTGAACTTGCACAATAGCTATTACTGCACCATATCCCAGACACCTAATTTCTAGGTCCAACTGTCTCATTTCTTCTAACAACTGAGGTTGTCTCGTAAGCAATGTTGTTAGATTCCCGGTACTCTTCCTATTAGAAGCATTGGCCACTACATTGCCTTATCGAGATAATAATAAATTGAGCAATCATAATCTTTTAGAAGATCTAGCCATTTGCGCTGCCTCATATTAAGCTCCCTCTGAGTAGAAATATATTTAACTCTTACGGTCAGTAGATCTCCCAAGTTTAACCGTACAAGTAATACCTCCACATATTCAAAGCAAAAACAACCGGTGCCAGGTCCAAGTTGTGAATTGAATAACTCCGCTCATGAACTGTCAGCTGCCTCGATGCATAGGCAATTACCTTCCCCTGCTGCATTAGAACATAACAAAGTCCTCTTTTAGAGGCATCACTATAGATTACAAACCCTTTTGAACCTGGCAATGCCAACACTAGTGCTGTCACTAGTTTTAGCTCCTAAAAGCTAGACTTAAAGCCATCTGTCCAAACAAACCGCACATTCTTACGCATCAACCGAGTCCATGTCCCGCAATCATGGAACCCTCCACAAATCTTTTGTAGTAACCTATTATGCCTAAAAAACTGTGTTCTCTTTCATTGAGCTAGGTCTCTCCCATTCGATCACTGCCTTAATCTTGGCTGGGTCCACAGATGTACCATCTTTAGACACAATGTGTCCAAAAAATCTAACATGTTGGAGCCAAAACTCACACTTTGAGAGCTTCATGTATAGCTTGTTATGCTTAGTTATTGAATTACTTACTTTAAATGATCTATATGCTCACCCTCAGACTTCAAGTATATTAGTATATCGTCAATGAATACGATGAAAAACTGATCCAAATAATCCTTAAATACTCTATTAATCAGATCCATGAAAGCTACGGGTGTACTCATCAAACCAAAAGGCAAGATAAGAAATTCGTTATGTCCTCAGCATGTTCTCTCCTTTAATTGGTGGTACCCGACCTCAGATCCATCTTTGAAAAAATAACAACCATCCTGAAGCTGGTCAAACTGATCATTGATGTGGGGCAATGGGTACCTGTTATGGATCGTGATTTCATCTAACTCTCTATAATTGATACAGAGTCTCAATGTCATCCTTCTTCATTACAAAGAGGACCGGAACAACCCACGGGGATATATTGGGATGTATGAATCCCTGATCAAGAAACTCCTACAACTGATCCTCCAGTTCTTTCATCTCAGCTGGAGCCATACATAGGCTCCGTAGTGGGAACAAGATCGATCAAAAATTCTATTTCGCGATCAATAGGCTCACCTAGCAACTCCCCAGGAAAAACATTTGGATACTGATCTATCACAGGGATAGATGATAACTTAGGACTATTCAAATGTGTGTCCACGACATGTCCAATATACCCCTAACAATCCCGACACCTTAACCGTTGTGCTTTAATAGCCAAAATAACACCTACCAACCCACTTGGTTTAGACCCAAAATAAACCAACTCAGGCTGCCCCTGGAATCACAAAGTGAACTAATTTCGTATGAAAATCCACATATCAACTAATCCATGCCTAGTATGATATCAAAGTCTAGAATAACTCACGGGATGAGATAGTACACATATTTTGAAATACATATTGCATAACATGTAACTCATACCAGACCCTGTAACTATTCATAGTGTTGTAAGTACATATGCATAACATCCCAAAAATTCAGAGTTTCATCGCCCCGAACTCCCAAAATGTTAACCTACCACATCACATCAAACCTGTCAGATCCTGTATACCATCATATACTTCAAAACATCTAATTCATACCAACTTGAATTCTTCAAATACAAGATTACAAAGCTGCTTGAACTTGAACTATTAAACCTAGGTTCTTTACAACCTCGAACATCTATAATATGAGTTGATAGTACCGACCCATGCAAGGGTCTTACTATACAATAGTGGTGGGCTGACCGGAATCTCACACAACTCTAATCCATTCCTGATCATGCTATAGCTTATCATCACCTGCAAAAGGGAGTCAAACGAAGGGTGAGCTTTTGAGAGCTCAATAAGGTCGTACAAGGATTACCAAAAGAATTACAAAACGATTCCAAAGAATCCAAGCGACGATGATTTCCAAAATACCTCAAACGATCAAAAACTCAATGATTTCCAAAATTCATCATAAGTCAATATCAAAAGACAAAAAAAATAATGACGGGTTCCAAAACAATCAATAAAAGATCATCGTCCAAGCCATCACTCCAAAATACAATGATGATTTTCCAAAGGATTTCAAAATACACACGGATCATTTGAGACAATCCTTTCAAGTCAATTCTATAACAGTCACGGTGAGATACAAATGTCAATAAATCAAAGACGTTGATCCTAGGCGGTCACGATGTCATTCAGGCAAAGCAAGTATGGTGTACACATGCATCATGTACCATTATATAACTACTAACCCTCTTCATCGATCAAGGAACTAGCCTGCTTCCCCGTAGGAAGCAGTAACAATCCAGCCTTATACCGCCCCCGCCCCCCACAGTATGGTTTTCGAGGTCAACATAAAATCAATAATATCAATAAGCATTAACATAAACTCAAATCATTGAAATTAAATCGAGTTTCAATTACAACATACATACTGAAATAAGTCATCACTCGGAATTCAAGAATAACCACAAACAAACAGCCAAAACGATACAAAAGATTATAGAACTTAGGCACAACAGTGCAAAAGAAACAATGCAAACAATTAGGGAATATGCACAGCATGCAATAACAGGCAAGCATCAATAAGATTTTCAAATAATCGATTTAGGTTCAATATAGGGGTTTCTGGGCAATACGATGCTAATATCAATACATAATTCAGTGTTCGACATTAGTCATATGTAAATCAAAGGAGTACTTACGAGTACGAGTTATCGACAGAAGTCCTTACCCAGGGTTCAGATAGAAACCCTTACATAAATCTGCTGCTAAAGTATCCTATCCAAAAACTCTTTAGCTTTACCCTAAATGGAATAATTAAATCATCATAGCACAACCTACAATACAATATTATAACTTAATACGGACTCACACATATTCTCAAAATAAACCTCCCTCACCGGGTATATAAAATTACCAAAAACATCCATCGTACTCATAATTCACCAAAACATCATTCCCGCAAGGAAAATCACTCAAATAACTTTATTATAAGTGAATTTACCCAAAACACCCATTATAGGTAAAATTATCAAAATAACCCCCTCGGGTTGGCAAATTACCAAAATACCCTTTCTCATTCTTAAATTGCCAATATAGCCTTTTCGTAAGTGAAATCACATGTATATCCTTATCGTATGTGAATTTATGAAAAATTACATTTTTCAGGTAAAATTATCAAAATACCCCCTATATGTGGTAAATTACCAAAATACCCCTAGGGGTTCCGGCACCGAAAAATCTCAAAAACATCTTTAAAAACTATTTTTAGCATTCTGAAATCATTTTTGGGCTAGAATGTATTTTTTTAAAAAATTCGCTCAAAAATCCCGAACTGGGATCCGGATCAAGCCCTCAGAAGCTGGTTCGGCTAAAAGTAGCTATCGACTTCAGAACGATCCACAATTTAGAAAAATGGGACATCTTAGCATCCTTAGGTCCTCATAAAAATTTTGTGTGAAACCGTGCTAGTTTGATATTTTAAATTTTTCTATAAAGTTTTGAAATTCCCGCGTCGGTTAACCCTACTCCCCATCTCGAAAAAATCTAAACTTTTTTCACAAATCAGGTATCCTAGAAATAATTAGTGTCTATTTTTGTACTTTGACTAAATCTGACTCTAACTATTTTTAAAATTTTGAATTCCAGACTAATTAATTAATTTTTACTTTTAGCGACACTTACAGTTACTATTCAATTTAAACACACTATTTCACCTCCAACACATACAGTCTTCATCTTCAACCTCTCTCCTCTCGCTGTCGAATGCAATTATCCATACAATCTTCATTCATTCATCCACAACCACCCTGAATTCCACCCAATTTCATCTAAACCCACTTTTTTTTAGACATTTTAACACACATTAATCCACCCAAATCCACCCCTTCACTTCACCCGAAACACACTCATATACACACACATAACACTGAAATTCTTCTCAATTCTCTCCCTTCTTCCTTTCCACGCATTCATATACACAAATTACACATGAATTCATCATAATCTCCACCATACAACATAGATATACACACTGAAATACACATGTATACTGCACGAAATATTCAACCAAATTAACCACGATCTTTTCACAATTACTAGTTTGAGATGAAGGGGTTACGCTGTTAGGGTTTGGAATTTTCTTCTTCTCCTTTCTTCCTCTCTTTTTTCTCTTTTCTTCTATTTTTCTCTTCTTCTTTCCCTCTCTGCTCTGTTTTTCTTCTTTGTTCCAACCACAGTTCACGGGTTCCTTTAATTGCATTTTCCACCCCACCAATTTCCTTTTTATTCTTTTATCCATTCATTACTTTACTCTTTATTTTACTTAGTCAGCATAAAATTAACTAGGAGGTGGCAAGCTTAGAACCTTTTTCTCCAAGATTGGGACACCTAATATCAACTTTTTAGAATTTGCACTTTGGCTCATTTTTAAAATTACAAAATGACCCCAAAAATTTTAAAAAAATTACATTCTTGCCCCATTTTTTTTAAGCTTTCATTATCTACTACTGCTTGAGAACTGCTCAAAATTATCGCCTGTTATTTTTTAGAGCGCGAATAGTTATTTTAAACACCTCCCAAAGTTCGGGATATTACATTATTTAGTACATGTGGCACATATAACATATAGTTACAGTTGGCACATATATTGTACATATGGTAGCAACATATACCTTATATTATAACATATATGATAAACTATGTTACATCTATAAACATAATTTATGGTATAACTATACTACCATGTAGTATAGTTAACCATAACTATGCTAGCCCAGGTATCCCATTCGCACAGTTGTAACATATAATTTCCCATATAGTAGCACAAAGTTATACTATATGAGGAGTAATGTGTATGTATACTATATAACATATACATTCGCACAGTCATAACATATACCATTCGCACAGTCGTAGCATATAGTACCCCATATAGTAGCACAGAGTTCTATATCAGGTATTCTGTGCATGTATACTATATAACATATAGTATATGTTTTACTTATAGTGTCTATATAGTTATATGATACTTTGGTATAACCCCATGTAGTATATTGTAACCACATACAGATTTGTTACAGTTATATCCTATGCTACAGGTGTATATGGTTACACCAGTATAAAGGTATACCTCAAACTGTGTTGCATAGGTATAACAGATAATATATGGTCATGTGGGGTACTATATACGTATGGGATATTGTATATAACCTATGGTTACCCCAAAGGTGTATCGTACCCCATATTATGGCATAGTACACCTATGATATAATGTGGCGTAGATGTAAAGTAGGCCTATGTTTGTATTGTATACACACGTATGCCATACTAGGCCTATGGTACTACTATACACCATACTGGGTTACATATATCTATGTTACAACCATATACCATGTTCCTACTGTATGGTATAATTGTATGGTATGAATGTGGCTATACACATATGTTACAATATGGCATAGGATACGTTATACTATAACCATATGATAAACTAGTTACATTAGTACGGGGTACAACATATAACGTATGAAACAACGAAAAGCACAATTGTCATTGTTTTACGTCTTTCTCTACGCCTTAAAGAAACTTCTCCTTTCCCTTCCTAGAGAGGTTTCTCCTTGATCAATCTTATAACTTGAAACAACATAGATAAAGAATGCGCACAAATCGCCCAGTAAAGACAACACGAGGAGTATCGTGTACAAGTGATTTGAAAGTATCGGAGAAATAATGATTATCTCAATGAATCAAGAATTTAATAATAAGTTCAGCATCAACATAAGTTGTCAACCGTTCTTTTTCCTTTGTTAGATTGAGTGGCTTACGGCCCAACAGAATAACATTATTGCCACCTCCTCATAGGCAAGAAAGATTGACTGACTGATTATGCAAGTGGATAATAAATAAATAAACAAATGCGGTAAACATCAACGAAATACAAGTAATTAAAATCATTAACAACGAATAAATCAATTATAATGCAGACTCAGTCCAGACACCAGAAGACACGACAAACTTTAGCCCCATACCTCCTTTCTGCCAGTGATCAAATTTCACAGGCCATCCTTATTTTGATGTTTTGTTATACGAGGTGTTCATCTTAATCTCATACAATTAGAAGAGACATGGTCATCAAGAAGGGAACTCGTATAGAGTGTTTGTCCCTAACCACGTTACAACTTAACAATAGGGCTTCATCAACGCGACAGACTAAGGAAAATTATTCTACCTTAAGTCCTTAATAGCATGACTCAAGCAAGAAGTACCGGGTCACAAGATCAATCAGTGTTCAAACATAAAAATAAGAGGTCAGCATACGCATCATCGACAGGGCGGACTTGGGAGAAACTTTATCACAAGTCCTACATAGCATTTTTAAGTAGGAGAAATATAAGTTTTCAATAATTGCCGACATCATAACAACAACACAGCAGTGTTTTGATAACATCATCATCAACGACCGGTATGCTAATCGAATCAATTCTTAACCTATAAGAAACTGCATTATCCTTACCTGATTGGCTTTAAGCCGACGCAACTCGCAACTTTGATTGCAACGAGCGAGATCACCCAATCAAGTAAGACCTTGCTCGTCTGATACCATATGCACACACACTTGATTTTACCCTTCCCATTTAATCATTCATAACGTCCTATGAGGGCTAATTACGAGGATCCGATAACTGGATCCTTCACTTGGCCTTATAAGAGCATTAATGATACCAAACTCCTTAGCTTGAGGTGTACTAACATCATCCTTCAATTCTCGTTACTCTTGATGCTTTATTATGCGCCTACATAAAAATTTAGCACCGGTGTGAGAATTACCAATAAATCCCCTGATGGCCATTACAACACCAACACCCCCAAACCGTTTTAAAACAAATTCTTATATGCTTTACACCCATTTTTTGAACCAAAAAGTCCTTCGGGAAATTTCATAACAAAAATTACCAAAATACACCCTAACTGATGTAAAATTACCAATTTACCCTTAGCGCCATTGCCCCAACAAAAATCCCAAAACAATTTTAAAATTTCTTTTCAAGCAAACTACACAAGTTTTTTTTTTTGACTAAAAAGCCCTTTGGAGATTTTTCGCTAAAACTGTGTAACCGACATCTAACGAAGTGCTCAGAGACCAGTTTCATAAAAAAAAAAAAACCTATCATCATTGAAAGGTCACGAATCTTTAGACATTGAAACATCTCAATACTTAGGGCCCACATAAAATTTCTAGACAAAACTTAAAGGTGTCAATGGGCCGGGCTTGGCCCTGCCCAGCCCCCAGCAGGCCTGACGTGAAAACGGGCCGGGGCCGGGCCAGAAGGGGTGGAAACTGGGCTGCGCCGGATTAATAGGATATCTGGCCCAGTCCAAGCCCTAGCCCTACGCCCAATATTTAGGGCGAGCATGGGCCGAGCCCGGGCCTTTTTTTTTTCCAACTTCTTGTCATTCAAAGTAAATTCTTGAATTGCAGTAATTTCTTGTTTATAATGGTGAATAAGATTTGTACATGTAATAATATGTGTGTATGCAAGTAAGTAAAGCAACTAAAAATGCCTAGACACGCACACATATATGTAGTAATATGTGTGTATACAATAATATTTCTAGCATTCAAATTTTCAAATGGATTGAGTTAAATTAAAGATAAATTTGTTCATAGGCCCTCCTTCTTTTATCCAAGCTTGGGACCAGCTGCTTGTAAACAAACAGACGAAGTTACCTAATTTTTTTATATATATGAAAAAATATCTATCTTGCTTGTAAAAACTTCTCTCTCTTTCTCTCTCTCTCTCTCTCTCTCTCTATATATATATATATATATATATATATATATAATCTATACTTTGTGAAAAATTTTATTCTAAAAACTTGAGAAAAGGAAAATAAATGGTAATTACCTAATCATCCGGAAGTACTTCAACATCCGAGTCACTGCTCCTATCATCAATCGGTTTATCTTGCTCGTGGTATTTTGCATCAAGATAATCCTTCCAACATACACATAGCTCGAGCAACTCGAGGTTAAGACGACTTCTCCTGTCATCCAAAACCCTCCTGATCGCTGAAAATGCCGACTCTGAAGCAACCGTGGAGGCTTGCACCGGCAGTACATCCCATGCAATTTGGGATAAAGTTTTATACTCCCTCCGTCCTTAAGAAACTGATCATATTTCCTTTTTGGGTCATCTTACAAAAATTGATCACTTTCAAATTAGGAAAGATTCTGTAGGTATTTTTACAAATTTACCCTTTTTATTCTATTTCACTCATCACATTTAATTCTCTACCAACTTATTTTCTCTCTCCTGGCCCACCACTTTACACTTTTTATTCTATTTCCCTCTCTACATTTAACACTCTACCAACCGAATTTTTTTCTCATGGCCCACTCTCTTCCCCCTACTCTAAAGGGTAAAATGGGAAAGACACAATATATAGCCTAAATCCTTAATATACATGCAAAGTCAAATGGATCACTCTTTTAGGGATGGAGGGAGTACATGTTTTGATTTTGTTTGCAAAAATTTAACAAATTAAAATTAACATGTTCTTGCATTGATAAAGCAAAATACTGAGCAGAATTGAAATATACACCAATCTCATTAGAAGAGAAAAAGTAGACGAACCTGCCGAATTAGAAGTACCTTCACTTGGTAGTTCTACAAAGGACAGTTCTGCACTATTTATGATAAAGTTGATAAAACTTTGGTAATAACCAAAGTAAGGTTGAAGAGTAACATAAATTTTCTAATATGGCGGTATGCTATGAACACCACAATGAAAGCAGATATTGATGACTCCTGGCTATGGCACAGAAGATTTGGCCACTTCAACGTTCACAGCTCAAAGATTTTTCATTAGAAAAATATGATGAGAGACTTCCCATGCATAGAGGAGATTCATGATGTGTGTGTAACGCCCCCGGAAATCCAGAGCTCCGCTGCCCTGAACTTCCAGGTCGTTAACCTATCGGATCACATCAAACCTGTCCACTAACACATTTCAAAGCATCTAACTGCACATCAACTCAAGTTCTTCAAATATCATATTACAAAACTGTTTAACTTAAACCTTTAAAACCTAGGTTCTTTACAAACTCGAGTTCATATAAACAAGGTAACGGTACCGACCCACACAAGGGTCTCATTACACGGAAGTGGCGGGTTCACCGAAAGCTCACACAGACTCTAACCCATTCTTGAACCTACTATAGCTTATCATCACCTGCAGAAGGGATCCAAACGAAGGGTGAGCTTTTGAGAGCTCAGTAAGGTTGTACAAGAACTACCAATAAGATTACAAAATGATTCCAAGAATCCAACTGACGAATATTTCCCGAATACTTCAAACGGTAAAAAAAAATTCAATGATTTCCAAAAGGATCAAAAATTCATCAAAAACAGATGCCAAAATAAATATTAACAATCAGAACATATTCTAAAATGATCAATAAAAGATCCTTTCCAAGTCATCAATTCTAAAAACAGTAGAGTTTTTGAAGGATTCAACCCAAGCACAAATCATCTCAATTAATACGATAAAGGCTTGTCATTGGATTTCAACCCAAGTACAAATCCTTCTAACTAAATACGATGAAGATTTGTCAAGGGTTTTCAACCCAAGCACAAATCATTCTAGCTAAAAAAACCAAAAATCAATGTTGATCCTGGGCGATTGCAATGCCATTATGGCAAGCTAATATAGTGTACACATGCATGATGTACCGAAATAATTACTAGTCCACTTGGGTACTAGCCTGCGTTTCATGCAGGATTCAACCAGCCTTATATCGCCTCCCCACTAAACAGAAACCCAGGTCAACACAGAAATTAACAATATCAATGAGCGTTAACATAAGCTCATATCCCCAAAATCAATTCGGGTTCTAATAACAATAATCATACTGACATAAGTCAGCATTCGGAATTTTCAGAAGAAATCAGAATTTTTAGAAGAAAAATCACAGATAAACAAAAAAAATGACTGCGAATAATTATCGAATATAATCACAACAATTCAGAAGAATGGATACAAACAATTATCAAATTTTCTCAGCACGCAATAACATGCGAGCATCACAAGATTTCTAAATAACCGATTCAGGTTCAACATTAGGATTTTTTGGGTAAGAACATGTTGATATCAATACATAACTCAGAGTTCGGCATTAGCCGTAAGTATATCAAAGGAGTACTTATGAGTACGAGTTATCAAAATAAGGGTTTGGACGATAGTCCTTACCCAGGATTCAGATAGAATCTCTTAACTGGATCCGCAGCTAAATTATCCTAACCAAAAGTCTTTAGCTTTAACCTAAACAGAATAATTGAATCATTAGAATACAGCCTACAAAACAAAATTATAACTTAATACGAACTCACACATACTCCCCAAATGAACCCCCCTCACCGCGTATGTAAAATTACTGAAACGCCCCTAGAGGTAAAATTACCAAAGTGCCCCTATCGGACTTAAATCACCCAAAACGACATTCTCGTAAGTAGAATCACCACAACAAACTTACCATACGTGAATTTATCCAAAAATACCTTTCTTAGGTCAAATTACCAAAATACCCCTCCGGGGTGACATTATCAAAATACCCCCCTTACCCTTAAAGCATCCAAATGAACTTTCCGCAAACCAAATCACTAAAATAACGCTTACCATATGTATTTTACTCAGAAATATCCCTTATGGGTAAAATTACCAAAATACCCCTTCGAAGTGGTAAATTACCAAAATGCCCTTGGGGGTTTCTGGCACCAGAAAAATCTCAAAAATATCTTAAAATGCTATTCTTATCATCCTGAAGTCATTCCTGGACTAAAAACTATTTTACAAAATTTTTGCCCGAAAATTCTAAACCGATGTCTGGACCGAGCGCTAAAAAGTCAGTTTTGCCAAAAATGCCTATATGCCTCATATGGCATAAAAGTTTAGAATATGAAACATCTCAGTAAAATAAGATATGCATAAAATTTTCAGATCAAAATATCTTGGTTTGATATGCTAAATAATTGGATAAATTATTTAAATCAGTACCCAAAATTAGCGCTCTTCGCGGATCCCAGAAATTCCTAAAACATTCCAGAGCGTACATCTCATAAAAATATTGCGGGTTATAATTTTGTACTTTGGCTAATTCTTACGCTATCTATTTACAAAAATTCGTGGAACACTGCTTAAATAAATTTCTAGCATTAGGGACGAAAACAGTTACTATTCAAATCAAACACACACACTAATGCACGTTAGAACACTCACCTGTCTTCTACCTTGGCCAAGCACACACCCAATTCAGTGATACACTCCTTTCACTCACAGCCACTCTTCCAAATACTCCCAAAGCCCTACACAAATGACTTTACACTTAAATACTTACACTAACATACAATTAACACATATCTAACCCACATAAATTTCACATGTATATACCCATAACCATGAACACACTCACACCCGTAATACACATCCACACCTGAACCTCTCACTTACACACCAATCCATGAAAACAATTATATTTATGTATCAAAAACATGAGCTACACCATTAATCCCATACCCAAGCTCTCCTTCTTCTTTCGGCAAGCAGACTCACTGCTGCAACTCTCATCCAACTCACCTGCACACACTTAACTCTCACTCACAGCCCTCTCCTTTAACCCTACACGCTCACACATGATTTTACTACCCACATATGTAAAAATACACACAATTACGCTTATTAATCCTCTAACCGAATCTTGAAAATCCCAGAAAACACTTGTCTTGCACAGCCATGTTCATGGCCTCCACACTTACCCCACAGTTACTAAAAACACACATAAACCCCATAAACACACACTATATTAAGCATGCTAGAGGTTTGTGGGGGGGGGGGGGGGGTTTACCTGTTGAATTTGGCTCAAATCTTCCTCCTTCCTCGCTGTTTTTCTTCCCCCTCCACGACCCCTGTTCATTCTTCTTCTCTGTTTCTTGTTCTGTTATATTTATCTTGTTCTTTTTTTTTTCCTTTTCTTTTCTTCACCCGAAATCTTTATCCACCCATTATTAAATGATTAAATTAGCTTAGTCACTCAAGCTGGTAGGTGGTGGCACTCTAAAAAAACGCTTCTAACTAATTTTTTTTTTAAGTTGCACATATGACTCTAAGCTTTACATATTTACAAAAAGACCCCCAAACTTTTAAAAATTACGCTTAAGCCTAAAACTTTTCTAACCATTCTTAATTTAATTAGACATCACTGAAAATATATACTAGCATTCATTTTATCATTTTTCATCGCAAAAATAGAAATTTACACTTATGCCCCCAAAGTTTTTTTGAAATTACAAAAATGCCCCCAAAATTTCAAAAATTATATTTTTGCCCCAAATTTTTTTTAAGCCTCCCTTCTCTACTACTATCCGACCATTGCTCAAAATTAATGCCCGTTTATTTTTTGGAGCCCGGATGGTTATTTAACTGACTCTCGAAGTTCAGGGTATTACAGTGTGTGAAGGTTGTTTACTTGGCAAACAACAAAAGCGCTCATTTCCATCAGGACAAGCATTGAGAGCCAAGAATATGTTGGAGCTAGTACACACAGATGTCTGGGCCCTATCACTCCATCCTCACATGAAGAAAATAGGTATTTTATTTTATTCATTGTCGATTATACTAGAATGACCTGGGTATACTTCATGCAAATCATAAATAACAATTTTAACGAAACCGTCTCTTTGCTCTCGCTGATTATAAACAAATAACTTACCGTCAAAAGATAACTGCATTTGGCTAGGTTCGACGTGACCTTGTCGCGGTGCACACTAAGAGTAATGCCTGTTAAGATGTCCATTACCACTACTAGACGAAAATAATTTAGCATAGTACTTACATCGAGCTTTTCGGACGCCATCCACCATAATTTCATCAAAATGATTCCAACACTCGACTTTTTTTTTTTTCCTTCCTTTTTGGACTTTTCGCTGACTACCAGAAGATTGCTCGACTCTTCTCCGTCACTATCGCTCATAGGGTTAACATTATGCTACGAAGTAGTAGCTTCGCCAACTGAGTTGCGTCCTTGACTAAAATGGGGTTATCTTGTGAAGGCGTGTATTCAAGATTTAGAATGTTTTGATTAAATTCCCAATTGGCTTGGGTATCTATCATACAACCTGTACTCATTAGTCCAGGAATGAATGGTTGTGGTGGTGGTGCTTGGATTGATGTTGATCATGGCCGTGGTGTAGTGTTGTCAAAGGGCCGGGCTTGGGCCGGCCCAGCCCAAGCCCATCGGGCCTGCTGTGGGGCCGGGCCGGGCCGGGTCGGGCCTGCCGAAGGCAAACCTAGGCCCAGTCCAGGCCCTGGCCCTAGGCCCAATAGCTAGGGCCGGGCTTGGGCCGGGCCCGGGCCCTTTTTTTTTTTTTTTCTTCTTGTTATTCAATTTTAAATTTCATCTCTAGGCAATATTCACAATTTAACGAACCTAATCTTTATCCTTTTATTTCATTATAAGTAATATACATATATATGTATGTATGTATATACATATTTATTTGTTAGCCATTATATTTTTTATTATATGTTAAACATTTTCATACTCTTCTTGGTGAGCTTTATTAATAAAATCTTAACACATAACAATTTATATAGAAAAATAATAAATGTATTCATAGGCCCTCCTCCTTTTATCCGGGCTTGGGACCGGCTGCTTGTAAACAAACAGGCGAAGTTACCTATTTTTTTATATATACGAAAAAATATATATCTTGCTTGTAAAAATTTATTTTATATATATGGAAAAAATTTATATTTTGTGAAAAAATTTATTCTTAAAATTCTAACAATCAAAATAATAATGCATGTCTATCCAAAATATCAGCAATCAAAGATCAAGAAATCTGCAACGTCAACCAAAAGGATCAAAAGAGGAAAATAAAAACAAATTACCTAATCATCCAGAAGTACTTCAATATCCGAGTCACTGCTCTTCCTATCATCAATCGGTTTATCTTGCTCGCGGTATTTCGCATCAAGATAATCCTTCCAACATACACATAGCTCGAGCGACTCGGGGTTAAGACGACTCCTCCTGTCATCCAAAACCCTCCCGCTGGCTGAAAATGCCGACTCTGAAGCAACCGTGGAGGCTTGCACTGGCAGTACATCCCGTGCAATTTGGGATAAAGTTTTATACATGTTTTGATTTTGTTTCCAAAAATTTAACAAATTAAAATTAACCTGTTCTTGCCTTGATAAATCAGAATAATGATCAGTATTTGCATATACACCAATCTCATTAAAAGAGGAAAAAGTATACGAACCTGCCGAATTAGAAGTACCTTCACCTGGTAGTTGTCTTGCTACTAGATGTTCAAAGCCCTGAAGGTATGGCGCATAATACCTCTCAACAGTGGATGATGATGTAGCTCGCCCGCGCACGTCAGCAGAATTACGATAGACGTTGAACAAGTCCTCAAACCTCTTGCTCACTTTTGCTGTGAATGCGGTTGTCTCCTCTGCTGTGTAGCACATTAATTTCGATATCTCTTGTATCGAGGCGTTCACGCCATGCAACTTTAACCTAGGATCTAAACAAGTAGCCACAGTAAAAATAGCAGGCAGTTTACTCCAATATTTATTAAATTTTTGATCCATCACTTTTACTATTTCCTTAAAGGGTCCTATATATCTCCATTTTGTTAACATTGTAGCCATCTTCAGAATTTCTATTACAGCGAGAGGAGAGGTGGGATAGTACGTACCAGACAATAAATTGGTAGACGTGTAGAATACCTCCAAAAATTCAGCTAGGTATGTGGCCATCTGCCATTCCTCTTGAGTTGGCAAGCCGGCTGGGAACTGGGTTAGTAGAAAATGCGTATAGACTTCTCGGTATGCCAGAATGTGTAAAAGCATGTGGTATGTAGAGTTCCACCTGTGGACCACATCTGTAACTGCTCTCCTGCGAGGCATATTATATTGAACACACAACGTTTTAAATTGTTGTGTTCTCGGACTCGAGCTATTAACATACGCTGTCATACCCCTCATTTTGAGAAGAATATCTCCTGCAGCAGCTAAACCATCTTGAACAATTAAATTAATAATGTGACAAACACAGCGAACATGAAATAATTCACCATTAAGTACAGGTTGAAGCGTCTCCTTTAAAGCTGCAACAGCAACTTTATTATTAGAAGCATTATCAAAACTAACACTCATAATCTTATCCTTAATTTTAAATGTGGTGCATGCTTTTAATATAAGAATAGCAATGTTCATTCCATCATGCGGATAAGGGAAGTGCTCGAAAGCGATGATTCTCTTGTGCATAACCCAATCTACATCAATCCAATGAGCGGTCACACAAGAATAACTAACAAAAGTATAAGGAGATTGCCAAATATCAGAAGTAAGACTAACTTTACCTTCAAATTTATCGAAATAATCGATAAGGCGTGCTTTAGCAGCATTGTACTGTCGGAGTGCATCGGATCTAGTTGTGTTTCTATGAACCTTTTTGTACAAAGGTTGAACGTATGTGTTCATATATCTAGAGTGCTTAGGATTATCGGCAAAAGAAAAGGCTTGTTCATCATGAATAACAAATTCAGCGAGACCGTCTCTTTGCTCTCGCTGATTATAAACAAATAACTTACCGTCAAAAGATAACTGCGTTTGGGTAGGTTCGACGTGGCCTTGTCGAGGTGCACACAGAGGGTAATGCCTGTTAAGATGTCCATTACCACTACCAGACGAAAATAATTTAGCGCAGTACTTACATCGAGCTTTTCGGATGCCGTCCACCATAACTACATCGAAATGATTCCAACACTCGGCTTTCTTTTTTTCCCCTTTTGGACTTCTGGCTCATTACCGGAGGCATTGCTCGGCCCTTCTTCATCATGACCAGGCATAGGGTTGAGATTATGCCACGGAGTAGTAGCTTCGCCAACCGAGCTGCGTCCTTGACTATAATGCGGGGGGTCTTCATCAGGCGTGTATTCAAAATCTGGAATGTTTTGATTGAACTCCCAATTGGCTTGGGTATCTATCATACAGCCTGTACTCATTCGTCCAGGAACGAATGGTTGTGTTGGTGCTTGGATTGGTGTTTGTGATGGCCGTGGCGCTGGCGCTTGTGCTGGTGGTGGTGCTTGCGATGATGATGATGTTTTTCGTGATGACGATGCACGCCTCATTTTCTTCAATAATCCAGCCATATTTCGAGCTAAACTTTGTAAGAGTAACTAAATACACAAGTATAAGAGTAGTAATAAGAAATAACAATTAAAAGAATGAACGAGTAACAAATATTAGAGAGTTAGTAATTAAAAAGAATTTAGCAAGACTAGTAATTAATAAACAAGAGTACTAATTAGTAAATACTAGTAGTAATTAGCAAGAGTAGTAATTGGAGAGGAAAATAGTAGCAAAGCTTGTAGAAATATAGAATGTTTAGGTAAGAGAGAGTAAGAAGATTGGTGTGAAAAATTAGAGAGAAATGGTGTGAATTTATAGATTTTAGAAACTTCACAAAAGACCAAAATACCCCTACAAACTATCCGTTTATAGTTGTTGGGGAGGGTAAGAGTGTAAAGGAGTTGAAAAATATAGGTTAGACTAAAATACCCCCCAAACTAGCCGTTATATTGCTGTTGGGGGGGTAAAAGTGGAATTTTGGAAAAGGGGTGGAAGAAAGGGGGGGAAAAACAAAAAAATTCAAACAAGTGGGGCCGCAGACCGGGCCAGACCCGGGCCGCAGACCGGGCCAGATCCGGGCGGCAGACCGGGCCAGATCCGGGCCATACCCGGGCCGCAGACCGGGCCAGACCCGGGCCGACTTCGGGCCGGGCCAAACCCGTTTCCGGGCCGGGCCGGGCCGGGCTTTTTCGGAGCAAATGAAGGCCTGGTCCAGGCCCAGGCCCCAAGCCCGCTGTGCTGGGGCCGCTACTGTTCATGGACGGGGCCGGGCCAGCCCGGGCCAGAACCGGGCCGGGTCGGGCCAGCCCGCGGGCCGCCCGGCCCGTTTGACAACTCTACCATGGTGGTTGTGCTTGTGCTGGTGGTGATGTTTTTTGTGATGATGATCCACGCTTCAGTTTTTTCAGTAATCCAGTCATATTTGACGCTAAACTTTTTAAGATTAGAAAATAAAACTAGTAAGAGTAACTAAATGCACAGAAATAAGAGCAGTAATTAGTAATTAGAAATAACAATTAAAAAGAATTAAAGAGTAACAGAGTAACTAGTAATTCAAAATTGGAGAGAGTTAGTAATTAAAAAGAATTTGGTAATAGTAATTCATAAATAAGAATTCACTAATTACTAATTAGTAAACAAAAGAATTGGAGGGTAACAAATGAATAAGAAGAGTAGTTAGTAATTAAAATTTAGCAAGAGTACTAATTAGTAATTAGCAAGAGTAGTAATTGGAGAGAAAAATAGTAGCAAAGCTTGTAGAAGTGTAGAATGTTTAAAAGCAAATAATAGCAATCTATTATCGTGGGTTCAACCAAATTTCCATCTTATACTGAATCATCAAATAGCTTATCCAAACCTAATCCCCGTTCCCAAAGTATATTCTCGCTCAGAGATTATTTAAGGCTTCAAAATCTACTTAATCTCATATCCATGTAGGGGAAACTATGTAAATCGTGATAGCATTAGTCGCAATCAGGCAATCAAAACACAAAAATCTTCAACAAAATCATGCATATCGGCTCTCGAAGTTCACAACAAAGTTCTGTGACATCTCGAAAATGACGGACACAGAAACGATGATATAGGTCTGGCGAAGCAAAGCCAATCTAATGACTCGAAGCAATCAAAATCAGAAAGAGTTATTGGTCCTTAATAAGATTCATAACTTTCCCACGGCCAGTGGGTCAGATACTACCTCATCAAGTCCAAATGATTCGAAAAGACAGATAAATATTTTGAAAAGAAATAAGGCGTCTCGTCATGAATGACATCTTCGCTAATGTCTCAGCGTAAGCTGACATTCAATTAAGCCGTCCTTGAGTTCAATAGGCAAAAGAATGAATCAGATGACAGAGTAAAATTTTTAATCCCTGCTTTTACCCTTAAACCAAAATTTTTGGTCTTAACACCAGTCATTTTCCAAAACACTACTCTTACTCTTACATCAAATCACCAACTTAACTATTGTTTATACCTTCTAAACTTTCCAGATACGACTAGGGTTTTCCCTGACAATAAACGGATGTGTGATTAGCAAATCACCAATTCACACATAGTATGATGGTAAAACCCTAAACAACAAATGATACGAGGTCCATAGTAGAATCTCTATCCCAAATAGAGACTGCACAATCACAGAAAACTGTCAAAACAGTCAAGGACTCTCCCAATGGAGCACTTATCACAATATCAGTTCTTATAGGACATATCTTCATCCTCAATCTCTATGCCAAAGTAACAGATGTAAAGACATATGACGCTCCAAACTTAAATAGTATACAAGCATCTAATGGGTTAACATGTGGTGTACCTGGCACCACGTCATCAGATGTGACAACATCTTAAGCATACATTAAACCAACTTTAACTGATATTCTGGGCTTAGCCCCTACTGACCTTGTCCTCTTCCTAGCAAGGAATACGGTTCGCTGTTACATTAGCTATAGGTGCATGACAAAAGTTGACTGATCATTTCTCGCAAACAGATAGTTTCAAACTTAATGTTTCATACTGCCACGCTTAAAACATCATTCGGTCATTTTATTGCATAACTCACTACTTTGAATTCTGTCTCACATGTCACATGGGGTGGATAGAAAATTGACCCGCCACCCTGACCAACATTCTATTTAGGTCAAACTCCAGATCCATGCGACGGTCCAAGTCTCATACTTTGAGCGGATCGAGCGCCTTCACCCTGCGCTCCCCTAAATCTCATACTGTTATGATTGAATTTCAGAACTCTATCCAGATCTCAATACCACCAAACTAAAATGGGCCTGAATCTCTAATTCTACCCCAACCATTAACCTAGGGTACCATACTGTTCCGGCAAAAAAACTTTTTGCTGACGACTGTCAGTTCTTACAATTCATTTCGGGAAAAATTCTTACTTATCTCTTTTCTATCAGCCCTGTGTTTACCTATGTCTTCCTTCGTTGTCAGACTTAAACTGTTCTAAACACATAACCAATAAAGACATTCCACATAGCTCACCAATTGAGCGAAATCACGGCATCTCTCACGTCAGATTCAGCCTCCACTCAAACTTCCGGCAGTTATTTGCCATCAATCACCTTCTTATTACGAATCTAGTGAATCCCGAAATCTCATCTCAACCTTGTTTATCGACTCTTAATCTGTTTGCCTTACACTAACAAGCTCCCTTAACATTTGTTTATGAGGTCTTGCAAAATATCGGTCGAAGATAATTTACTTAAACTGTTCCCAAATAATCTCAACCAATTGTTGGCGAATCAAACTCTTTGCCACCAATTCTTACCCCTGATCAAACTCCCTTCTCAGTTTATATACATCAATTTCAATCCTTTGTCTCTTCACCTACCATTGCTCGGACTTGAACCATCAATTGCTCAAAATTTTCTCTATTTTGCTAATCCAGTTCGCTATCTCTATTGGGTCCCACAACCCCCTTGTAGCTACTCATTTCATCTATTAAGTTCACCCAAGATACTCTCATCTCGAGGTTATGGTTGAACAAGATTCGATACTCCTGGCTGCCAGTTACCAAATTCTATGTCATCGAAATTGAAATCGGGTTTCATAGTGTTTAGAATTACAACCATCCGTTCTAAGGTTCTACTGTTTCCCCTATAAGGTAGGGTTGCCTCTCTATAATCATAAAACCCATACAATACATTTTTCAATCAAAAGATTGTCTGGTCAAGTCTTTTCCAATACCGGGAATAAGATCCCTGCTCATCTATCGGGGACCTCTCGGCCCTCTGTACTATCTTCATTGCCAGGGTTCCGAGTTAATACATTATACAGTTATCCGGGTTACATCAACATGGGGCTAACGAACAACACAATGACCAGCCAAAGGCAGACTTCTTAACGCTACCATCATCCTACCCCGCTCTTGTTAACCAGAATACCATTCCACAGAATCATGTTACCTACACCATGTGGTTCCATGCCTACAGATTCATATGCCTATACTGCTAATACCACAAGACCGAATTGCTATGATACCAACTGTAACACCCCCGAAAATTCGGAGCTCCGCCGCTCCAAACTCTCGGGTCGTTAACCTACAGGATCACATCACACCATCAGACCTGTTCACTAACGCATATTTCAAATCATCTAATTCAACATCAACTCAGATTTTCTCAAAAATACCAATTCTCCAACTACTTAGCTTACATCATTACAGCTTAGGTTCTTCGCAATTCAAACTCTTAAAAATAAATTAACCGTACCGACCCGCAGAGGGGTCTTACTATACAATGGTGATGGATTATCGGAATCTCACACAAACTCTAACCCATTTCTAAACATCCTGCAGCAGGGAGCGAAACGAAGGGTGAGCTTTTGAGAGCCCAATAAGGTCGTACAAGGACTATAAAAGAGGTTATAAAACGACTCCGAAAAATCCAACCGACGATGATTTTCAAAACACTTCAAACGATCAAAATTCAATAATTACACAAACTGAGCAAAGTTCATCAGAAATAGATGCCAAAATAAATATTAACAATCAGAACAAATCCAAACCAATCAATAAAAGATCTTTTTCAAGTCAGCATTTCCAAGTACCACGAAAATTTTCCTTGCTCAAGGGATTTCAATCCGAGCGAAAATTCATTTCGAAAATACAGCAAGATTTCCCGAGGGATTTTAACCCAAGCAAAAATCAAATCAGATAATACGATAAAGGCTTGTCAAGGGATTTCAACCCAAGTACAAATCCTTCTAACTAAATACAATGAATGTTTGTCAAGGGCTTTCAACCCAAGCACAAATCATTCTAGCTAATAAAATCAAAAATCAATGTTGATCCTGGGCGATTGCAATGCCATTATGGCAAGCTAATATAGTGTACACATGCATGATGTACTAAAATAATTACTAGTCCACTTGGGTACTAGCCTGCGTTTCATGCAGGATTCAACCAGCCTTATACCGCCTTCCCACTAAACAGGTACCCAGGTCAACACATAAATTAACAATATCAATGAGTGTTAACATAAGCTCATATCCCCGATTCGGGTTCTAAAAACAATCGTCATACTGACATAAGTCAACATTCAGAATTTTCTGAAGAAATCAGAATTTCAGAAGAAAAATCACAGACAAACAACAAAAATGACTGCGAATAATTATCGAATATAATCACAACAATTTGGAAGAATGGATATAGACAATTATCAAATTTTCTCAGCACGCAATAACACGTGAGCATCACAAGATTTCCAAATAATCGATTCAGGTTCAACATTAGGGTTTTCTGGGCAAGAACATGCTGATATCAATACATAACTCAGAGTTCGGCATTAGCAGTAAATATATCAAAGGAGTACTTATGAGTACAAGTAATAAAATAAGGGTTCAAACAAAAGTCCTTTCCCAAGGTTCAGATAGAATCCCTTACCTGAATCGGCAGCTAAATTATCCTAACCGGAAGTCTTTAGCTTTAACCTAAATGGAATAATCGAATCATTAGAATACAGCTTACAGAGCAAGATTATAACTTAATACGAACTCACACATACTCCCAAAATGAACCCCCCTCTTCGGGTATGTAAAATTACCGAAAAGCCCCTAGGGTGTAAAATTACCAAATGCCCCTATCATACTTAAATCACCAAAACGGTCTTCCCGTAAGTAGAATTACTGAAATAAACTTCCCATATGTAAATTTATGCAAAAATACCTTTATTAGGTCAAATTACCAAAATACCCCTGTTACACTTTAATTCTCAAAATGACTTTTCCATAAGCAAAGTCACTAAAATAATCTTATTGTATGTAAATTTACTTCAAAATACCTCTTATAGGTAAAATTACCAAAATACCCCTTCGGGGTGGTAAATTACCAAAACACCCCTGGGGGTTTTCGGCACCAGAAAAATCTCAAAAATATCTTAAACTACTATTTTAAGCATCCCAATATCATTTTTGTACTAAAAACTCTCTTAGAAATTTTTTGTCCGAAAATCTCGAACCGGTGTCTAGACCGAGCGCTAAAAGGCCAGTTTCGCAAAAAATACCTATTGGCCTTGAAATGGCCTGAAATTTTAGATAATGAATCATATCTGTAAAATAGGGCTTCCATAAAATTTTTAGGTTAAAATAACTTGGTTTGCTATGCAAAATAAATCGATAATTGTAGTTACCCGATACCCTTATTTAGCACCCTTTGCGAACTCCAAAAACTCCCAAACTTTTCCAGAGCATAGATCTCGTAAAGTTATTAGGGGTTACTGTTTTGAATTTTTTCTAATTTTGGCTCTAGCTATTTATGAAAATTAGTTGAAAAACTACCTAATTAATTTTGGTCTTTAGCGACAATAACACTTACTGTGCAAATCATTACACACACTAACACACCTTCACGCACACACACTCACCTTCAACCTTCTGCCGAGCACCACTTCATACATACAACCCGCAGAATCACACACCAATCCAAGAAAACATTCCTAACCCACCAAAATACCTAAATATGTTCACTTAACACACACAAACACAATTGAACCCAAATCATTCCCCCACCACTTTACCCGAATGATAAACACACACAAGAACACCCACAGTTTCACACACACATACACCGAAACACACAAACTCACACCAAAACCACTCGGAATTTTACTAAAACCTCACAATTTCACTCCCCATTACACACACATACTTCATACATACCCATAGCCAAAGAACACACACACCCACACTGTTATATACCCAGAACACACACACAGTTCAAACGCACACTGAACACCTCTAATGCGCCGTAAAACACACGCTAACACACGCTAAATTCACATAATACAGAAGGGGATTACCCCGAAGAATTTCTCTTGATTCCTTTGTACGAATTCCCCTTCTTCCCTCCTTGTTTTCTTCCTCTGTCTTTGTGAAAGGGAAAGTTTCCTCTTTTGTTTTCTCTTTTTTCCTTCCATAATCTTCACTTATCCATTCCAATATTAAATAATTTTAGTTAGCTTAGTCATTAACCAAGGAGGAGGTGTCAAAATTCTAAAAATATGATTTTCTAAATTAATTTTATAAAATTACACAAATGCCCCTAGAGTTTTCCAAAATTACGAAAATGCCCTCGAACATTTCAAAATTTATATTTTTGTCCCAAAATCACTTTAAGCTTTAATACTCTACTAACACTCGAGCGTTGCTCAAAATTATCGTCCGTTTATTTTTCGGAGCACCGATGGTTATTTTACTGTCTCCCAAAGTTCGGGATATTACATGTGCAAAGTGGGGATGTGTGTGATTGTGGAATGTGTGTGTGTGTGTGTGACATTCTGTAGTGTGTGTGTGTGTGTGTGTGTGTGTGTGTGTGTGTGTGTGACAGTGTGTGTGTGTGTGTGTGTGTGTGTGTGTGTGTGTGTTTGGATGCATGTATATGGGTGTAATTATGTGTTAGTGTGTGGGTTTTGGGTGGTGTAAGGTGTTTTAGTAGGTGTTTAAATCCATAGCAGTGTGTGTGAGAGAATAGTGTGTGAATGATTTGGCAGTGAAGTGAGGTTGAAGACATGTATGTGTTTTCCAGATGTTTTAGTGTGTGTGTGTGTGTGTGTGTGTGTGTGTGTGTGGATTTGATTTAATGTGAATAGAACTATTTTTGTCACTAAAGATATATAATTATTTAGGCAGTTTTTGTACAATTTTATTATAAATAGTTATGGTCAAAATCTGTCAAAGTCTGAAGCAGTAACCCTTATTATTTCATGAGAGGTACGCTATGAAAAAAATTAGAAATTTTCGGTATCCGCGAAGGATGCTAAATTACGATATCGATTATAAGAAATTCTTGATTTGTTTAGTATATCAAATAAAGTTATTTTAATCTAAAAATTTTAGAAGAAACTTATTTTACTAACGTGTAACAGTTTATTAAATTTTGTACCATTCTGAAGTTGATAGCTATTTTTAGCAGAACCGAAGTGAGCGCTTAGTTCGGACAACAGTTCAGAATTTTCGAGTGAAAATTTTCTCAAATACTTTTTAGCTCAAAAATGACTTCAGAATGCGCAAAATAGTTTTTTTTATGTGTTTTTAAGTGTGTCCCGGTGCAGGGAACTCCTGGGGCTATATTGGTAAACTACCACCCTATGCGGGTATTTTGGTAATTTTATCTATAAAATGTATTTTTTGGTAAATTAAAAGACAGTAAGATTATTTTAGTGATTTTACTTACGGGAATGTTTTTTGATAATTTAAGTATAAAAGGGGTATTTTTGGTAATTTTACACATAAGGGGCATTTTAATAATTTTACATACTCGATGAGGGGGGTTCATTTTGGGAGTATGTGCGTGTCAGTATTGAGCTTCTAATATTGTTCCATTTAGGTTAAAGCGAAAGACTTTCCAGTTAAGCTAATTTAGCTTCGGATTCAGGTAAGGGTTTCTATCTGAACCCTCGGTAAGGATTTTTATCTGATCCCTAATTTTTGTAACATGTGCTTGTAAATATTCTTTTGATTTTCTTATGGCTATGGTCAAACACGGAGTTATGTATTGATATCAACATGTCATTGTCAACCAAACCTTAGCATTAAACCTAAATCAATTGTTTGAAAATCTTATGTATGCTTGTCTGTTATTGCTTGCTGAGCAAATTCAACAACTGTTTGCATTTGTACTTCTAAATTGTTGTGCCTATATTTGATAATTGTTCGTACTTGTTATATGTTGTGGCAATTCTTAAATTTCGTGTGATGTATTGATATGAGCATGTTTAATTATTATTGAAACCTTGGTTGATCTCAGCTATTTGAATTAATGTTAATGCCTTTGTCATTGCAAGTCAAGTACTTAATTTCTTGTTGATTCTATGACTCTGGTTTTTGTATTAACCTAAGAATCTGTTCTATGGGGAGGCGTTTTAAGGGGTCTAAACCTGCATAATTATGCAGAGCTAGTATCTTAATGAGAAGGTCTAGTTATCTTACATCCTGCATTCCATGTGTTTACTCTCTATGCATTGCCTAAATGGCATTGCTTCACCCCATGATCAATATCTTTGAATAAGTTTACACTGTATCTTACATTGATTAATTTGAGAAGGATGTTCAAATGAATGTCTTGTTATCTTATTGAAGGAGATTGAGTAACACTACAAGAATTAGGGGCTTTAGCGACCATCGGTTGCGGTCTCTAAATGGTGTACAACGGTCGCTAATCGGGTTTAGCAACCACAAACAACAATCGCTAGAGGTTGGTCCGCTAAATTTTAGAGATTGCAAATTTTCCCTGGTCGCTAAATTTAGTGACCATGTTGACCAGTTTAGCGACCACCTCGTCTGTCGCTTAATCTCCTTGGAAATTAATATATTTTTTGATTCGGGATTGCGTTGACCAGATTAGGGATTACTATAGCAGTCGCTAAATGTTTTTTTTGTGCAATTATTTTTTTGTGGTTGCTACTTTTTTTGCATTTTAATCTTTTTATAAATTTCATTTTATTTGATAAAATCCAAAACTCACAAAGTAAAGCCTTGCACAAAATTTCCATTTCAGTAACAATCATATCCAAAAGGTTGATTAACAATGTTAACTCTCCACCACAGACATTATCTTGAACCAAAATTAAGAAATGAGTTAAACACCCAGACTAGGACCAACAAAGAAGGTAACCACTCTTAAGACTGCACAAATTCGTCAAACTCCGAATTCATCAAGGTTCGTATCGTGGGCAGCATTTTCAGGTAAAGTAAGTACCATGGTTGTCATCTTCTTCACAGATTGTTGAAGGCATGCTAGGTCCAACACTGTTCTCACCACCTTGAGAATCACCAACACCACACGCAAGTACGCACTGCATAAAACATAAGAAGTTAATTAGCTCAGTCAACAAAACAACCAATGTACCTAAAAAGTAACTTCTAGCAATATCCACACATAAATCTACAACACAGGTTATTAGCCTATGTATTTGGCTAAAAAAAACATAATTGCACTTGGACCCGACACTTTATTCGCAGAAAAGACATATCATTTGGGTTAACAAGACACTCCACAGTTCCTGTGCAACTATCAAGTTACATAAACTGTAAATGAACCATTTCAACCAGAAGTAACACCACAACTGGCTATTAAGAAAAATGGCCTCGCCAAAGTTTGTCAAATTTGAAGCTAGCTAACCGTAGTTAACTACAATAAACTGCATGCAATTGTTTATGCAAGCTAAAATATATGTGCATTACGAACTGCGGTAGCTTAAGAATTATAACCAATGCATCTCCAGTCCACACATGAACCACCTGGCCAGAACAATAGGTAAAAACATCATAACCCTTTCTAAAATCATCAACAAACTCCAAAAAATACTCAAGCAACTATAAAAAAGTGCATTGCTGAGCCAGAAGTTAACAAGACCCACAAAAAATTGGCCCAACCTTGACAAAAAGTGATATAGTTAGATAACAAACCCAACCCACTTTCTTATAAAATCAGGAATATCAAAAAGTACCAGAACCCTATTCATACAACTAAGGAAGAGACTTGTGAATTCGGTAAAGGAAAATGAGAGTATTGCAGCTAAAACATTTATAATAAGAAATAAACTGATACAACGAATAACGTGATACAATAAAGTTAGCTACACAAAAAATTCAAAAACAAGATGCATCAAATGAGAAGTAATTCCAAAACTTAAACATCAGCAAGGACAAGTAAACTGCAGCGGGAAAGGTCTCACCCAAGATGAACCTCGAAACCAAAACACTGAAGGCAGGCTCACGGCTCATGACTCTAGAAGATGTGAGTAAATAAAATTGCAACCTTCGACATACTCACTGTCGACGCCGCCACATGCCCAATTGTATGCGCCATAATGACCTAAACAAGCAAGAAAAAGTCAGCTCGGACAAAGCATCAACCCAAATCACAAAAATAGTCCTGAATGCAATTTAGTAGAAGCTCGATATCCGTAGAATCATATCGCCACACGAATTAGATGAAAGACTTCAATATCTGTCACATATAGTCAAAAATATGTCATGTGATAACATGGAGATGTCAACTGATAAGTAACCATGTAAACAAGTCCAAAATCCAAGAACATATACAAGTTAGGTTCACTACAAATATTGAAGAATGAGAGTATGAGACACTAGTTACTATGTCCTGTAGCAGCTTGTTATTCCAGTAGCCTATGATTTGAAAACAAACACTAAGATTCGAATCAACACTTACAACTATCCATTCTCAAGATACACTTTCCCCAAACAAATGTAAGAAACCAAGGAAAAATAGTTGTTTCAATTCATTTATATATAATATATAGATATGCTTTGCCTACATCTGGACATACATTAAAAAATTGCTCATATATTATGTTGCTACCATTTGTCACTGAATGGTAGTACAGATCTGGGTTTTTCTCGGCATAAATAGCAAATCAAGATTTGGCTCTTAAAAACGTTAAAACATGAGAATAGATGCAAGAGATAATATTCTGATGCTACCATTTGTCATTAAATGGTAGCAAATTTGGATTTTCTTAGTATGAACAACAAATCAGAACTTGGTTTTTAAAATAGTTAAAACATGGGTAGTGATGCAAGAGATACAAAAAATTATAGTTCTAAGAGAGGTGAAAATTTACAGATTCAAGAGACAGAGATCCAAGAGGCAGAAAAGGCGGAAGAATTACGTTAGGACTAAGGTTTTAAAAAATGGCCGTTACATACCGTAACGGCTGATATGTAATGGATTTTCAGCTTGTCGGTACGGTTACACGCCGATTTATCAGTCCTAATTGATTTCACAGGCGTATCGCCGTTACGGCACCGTTATGGGCCGTAACGCCGATATATACCGTTATGGAACCGTTACGGTAAGAACACAGATCAGAGATTTCCTTGTCTCCTTCCAACAGATGTTACAGATGAGAGGCAACGGCGGAAGGCTAAGTTCGGTGGTTGCATGGTAGGGAAGGGGGAGAGAAGGGTAGGCGGCAAATGTGTGGTGTATGACGAGGAGGAAGTGAGTTTAAAGAGCAGTGGAATCCAAATTAGGGCAAAGTCAAAAAAAATTGCTCGCAATATTTAGCAACCGCTGTAGCGGTTACTAAATATTGCAACTGCCAAAGTGGTCGTTAAACACGGTCGGTCGTCTCAGCTAGTGATCGCTAAATTTAGCGACTACCATGCGGTTGCTAAATCTCGCACCAACAATTTTGTTAACCCTGCCATAATTTGCATAGGCTTAGTGACCGCTAGTGATAGCAGTCGCAAAAGTGGTCGCTAAAGGCCTAAATTAGCAACTGCCATAATGGCGGTCACTAACTGTGGTCGCTAAAGCCCATGTTTCTTGTAGTGTAAAACTCCTCCCATATTGTGATCAAACTATTTGTGAATGTCTGAACCTTCCCCTATTGCCCTTCTGAAGTATCTAGGTCCATTTTGAAATCCTTTGGAAAATCATGATTGTATTTTTAGACGATGACTTTGCAAAGGATCGTTTGGTTTCTGTTTTATGATTGCGTAGAATTGTTGTTGGAAAATCATCAAATCATTTAGGATTATTTGAAATATTTTAAAAAATTAGCATCGAATGGACCTTTGAATTGTTTGTAATTTTTTATGTTGTTCCTTGAACGACCTTACTGAGCTCTCAAAAGCTCACCCTTCATTTGACTCCCTTCTGCAAGTAATGATCTGCTATAGCATGCTCGGGAATGGATTTAGAGTCTGTGTGAGATTTCAGTGAGCCCATCATTGCTGTGTAGTGAGACCCCTACGTGGGTCGGTACTATCAACTCGTGTCACACGAACTCGAGTTTGTAAAGAACCTAAGTTTTAATTGTTTAAGTTTAAGCAACTTTGTAAATCTTATATTTTGAAGAATTTGAATTGATGTTTAGTTTGATGCTTATAAGTGTGTCAGTAAACAGGACTTAACAGGTTTGATGTGATGTGACAGGTTAATATTCCAAGAGTTCAGGGCGATAGAACTTCAAATTTTCAGGATGTCACATTTTATAAGTTTTTCAAGAATAGTTATGTCTTTGACTAATTTTACTAGGGAGAACACTTGATTTGTTTGGGAGTGAGAACTATGAGGCCAATTTTTAGGTTGGTGTATGTACCTATGTTGACCTTACCATCTGGTCGTACAGGTTTTGTAATATGTAGCGATGCCTTAAGGAAAGACTAATGTTAGGTTTCAATACAACTAGATTTGTATGCCTCTAGACACCTTAAACCTCGTGAGCAGGACTACCTTACCTCATACAAATTTTTTATTTCTGGCATTTGTTGTTGTGCTCAATTCTTTGGTATGATGCTCTACACGTCTAGCATGTGTAGAGTGTTCTCTTTCACATAATGAACTGGTGAAAATTCTCAGTGATGGTCAAAATCTGAAAGTTTATGATTTCTCAAGTTTTGAGCTTGGACTAAGCTAGTTTATAGCTATTGTAAGGATGTTTTATGATTTTCTCCCATGTGTCGTCATCCTTCTAGTGATTCAGTTTTTGTGCTCTCTAAGGCATGATGAGTAAGATCAAATCCCTTCTCACAACATAGTTATATAGACCCCAAATACAAAAAAGAATTTATTTTCGTATAATACTCAACAAACTACTGTCACGGTGGCAACTCAAGATTGCAATTTGTAATTTGTAGTTCATTGGATTCAAAAATGCCAAAATGTTCATATAAGACCTATAGGAAGGAAGTTGGGTTTATGCGGTATGCGTTCTTTTAGTTTGCCTTTGGTTTGGGGGTCTTCATTGGTATAAATTTTATAATATAATGATACCATTGTACTTGTGTGGATATCTATTTAGGTTTGGTTAGTGATATTGAATGAGTTGGAGTTTTATATGACAAGAGTTTAAAGGGGGGGGGGGAGGAAAAGTGCTTTGGTATTTGTTTCATCTGGTGTCGGTGAGCTTTACTTTTTTTAAGGTTTTGATTAAATTTGCTGATTATCCTTTATATAATGGGCTCAAGGACATTTCCTAAGGGCTCAATTTGTAATATCAGGTTTACTATTAGATCTGTGTTAGATTAATCTTTTAGGTGTGTTATTCAAACAAATATGTGATAAGTGTGTGATTTTTGTTTTGGTTGTTAGCGGTATTGAAGGTGTGGAATGTTTGGTTGCCCTACCGCTTTCACGAGTCATAACAAAGTAAGACAACCTTGAAATATTCATGTCAAAAGCGTAACTTCTTAGTGAACTATCTTTTTGCTATTTATTGGGGCACCTGACATGAGTGACATCAATAAATTTGACAGGAACTAGGTAATACAATACATGATGATGATATAGCAATGTTGGTTACTTTAGCTAATCAAGAAACTTGTTTTGTTCAAGAATGTAAGATTGTAAGTTCCTCTTCTGGCTGAGTATGTTAAGGACAATGGTATCTGATCTTTACTTTATAACATGACTTGCAATTCAAAGAAAATGAAGCAGAAAGGGATGAAGGCTGATATGTTTTTCCAGCATTAGAAGAATTGGCTCTCTCATCTAGACGGAGGTAAGATATTAACTCTAGGATGCTTAGTTTATGGTAAGGCTTTTAGCACTAAGGTTCATTTTGTGCTTGGAGTTAATTTCTGTCATTACTTAAGATTTTGGGAAAGCGCACTAAGATCTTTGTACAAAGATGGTGAGGTGAGTGCTTGTCATTTATAAGGTGACCAATTAGTATAGCGAGTCTAGGCACCGTTAGGGTCTTGACACTATATACCCTCTACCTTATATTATTTGTTTGTTTGACAAATAATGATTTTAAGTTTGAGGTTTAGTTCTTTCGGTAGCAACCTTCTTGCCCTTGGATAGTGCTGGCTCCAGTTTGCTCACCTTCTTCGTGAAATTTCAGCTTGTTGCCCTCGTCTCTGCCCGACCTCCCCTCCAAGGCACCAAGCCCCTCCCTTGAGTGGCAACAAAAGCAAGGGTCACAGGATCCATTAAGCTATGTTATCCACATGACCCACCTCCCAAAGGTGGCATCGAGGGACTAGGAATGGGTGCCTCAGTCGTCTCGGCCGACGGCCCATACACTTGTAGCAAGTCCTGGTATGTAAACACTGTCTTAAGACTGTGAATCATCCCACATGCATACACACTTGAGATACTGGATCTTTGAAGAAAAATTTGAATTCTTCTTTCGAGAATCAATCAAGGACAAAACTCAACTTTTTCATCTAGAACTTCTTTTTACAAACTAACTCTTCAACAATGTTGATCAAAGAAAAGGGCCTTCTTCTTTAGAGCATTGTTTTTCAGTTTCAATTTTTCGTGCTTCTCGCTTAGTTCAAGAAAGGCTATTTTTAATTTGCAGAGATTTTTTTTACAAAAGGAGTTGAGTTTGACGATACCTCATTTGACTGATCATCCTTGGCCATAAAGCATATCTGAGCTACTTCATCATATTCATCTCTTTATCAATTTCATTCGAATCATCCAAGTCGGCGAAGCTTTCCTATGCTTAAACTTCTTTTCCTTAATGTCTCTGCTACTGCTAGTTGTTGACTTGTTCTTGAGCTACGGGTAATATTTTTTAATACGTCCAATTTTGTCGCACTTGTAATAAGTATCAAGATTTTCTCTCGAACTCCAATCACTGTTGCCTCTTCGTTGTGATTGATTTGGCTGACTTCTTTTCATTTTTTTTGTCTCTCCAATTAGCTAAGAACTTCTTGAATTTTTGAGTGATGAGAGCAATGTCATTGTTAGTGTAATGCCCCAACTTAGGGTTATCTCAACCCGGCTGGAGCATTACGACACCTCAGCTAATCACATCATCCTGATAATACAACTCATCCTAACTCACTTGGTAATTAAACCATATCATACAAAATTAAAGAGTTTACTGTTACAAAATACACCTAGTAAGCTTTTTACCAGATCGCAAAGTTGACATACTGTACTATTCAAGTACCACTTAATTCACAAATGTACAAGTGTCCCTTTGCCCATCTTCTTACCGTGCCTTACACATTTTCCTTTCCTTTCGAGGGACCGGCTCCTCGATCTAAAATATTATAGGTAAAAACCCGTCAGCCCATTGGCTCAATAAGATAATCAAAGACATTTAATGTAATTTTCAACTCAAGAATATTGATAATGCACGCTAATGCAATTCAATCACGTTAAACAGTTCTACATGTGCACATTACACATATCACAAGTTCACACTTAGTTGAGCATTACAAGAGTTTACCATTCCCGAATTTAGTCCTATCAGTAGACCACCTTTATGTCACCACACCCGGGATATAAGTTCACAACATTTACCTCGGCCAAATGTAAAGTAACCGAAAATAATTAAATACTGATATCGTCTCGGGTAGCAGTCAGAGATATAATTATTTGGCTCATACGGTGCACCGCTACTCAAACACAATCAAATCAACCCCCAATCATTTGAATATGGTAACATAATAATCATCAACAATATATCAATCATCTCTTACACTGAAATGATGTAACATGTTCATGTGCAAGCAAACAGATCATTTTATACACGTAATTGTTGTAATCTTCATTTACTTGTACCATAAAACTTAGCTATCAAATATTTAGTCACTTTCATCATATAACATCATCTTCATAACATCTCGAACATGAAATATAATCATTTATATTTAGCAACTTAGCTTTAATTGTGGAACTTAGTAATGAGCATAAAATCCACAGTGAAAACTGCTTGAAATTAAAATCCAATAAAGATGACAAATTTAAGGTCAGTTGAAGTGTAGAGTTTTCTTTTGGACTTTCACTAGTTCGTTGAGCCCGAAAACCTAAGAATCTTTCTTCGGCCAAGGAATCATCTCTTTCTCTTCAGCCTTGACCTTTAAGAAGACCGACACCTCCCAAAGAGGGAATGGGATATTGTTAGCCATTTCTGCGTCTTTCTTTCCTTTCCCCTTCTAGTTATGGGTTGCCCTAACCTTCTGTACCTTCCTCAGCCATTCCGTAGTCAGCGAGGGGGCTAGGTCCTCTCTCACGAGCCTTCGTAGGTACGAGGGTCACCTCAAGGAGGATACACTGATCCCCCTAACCTAACTATACTTCAGCCCCCGGTCTTGATCCTCTTTCTTATACATCTCAAGGGGAGGGAAGTCAGAATGACGTCCATATAATGTTTGGGAGTACAAGCTCTCCCAGGTAAAGCTTCTATGGCAAGGGTCCCACTAGTAGCCCAGGCATTGGGTGAAGGCCAACTCCTCGGGATAGTCCACGGCCATCTCCCACTTAGACAAAGACACCAAAAATATAATAGATAAACGATATGTATTCATAAGTATGCGTTAAAAAAAATTCAAAATCGAATGAACCACTTACCAAGGCACTGTGTCCGCATATTATAATTATCCTGGTATGCCCCTTCGGAGGCGTTGACCTGCTCATCTAAGAAATTCAACTGGTACATAACCGGAGCAGTCTCAATAGTGTGCCATCACCCAGTCAAGGAGCACGTGAATCCAGGACCTCGAAGGTCCAAACCAGTGAAGATTATGCCCAGTAAGTAATCCATTTTTTGTATTTTCTTTCATACACAATTATGAATCATTTGTTCATCTCTTTCAGGGCTTTATGTCCAAGTAGGGGACATCCGAGGCTTATCCCAAGGATTTGGCCCTTACCCGATTCCAGGAATTGTTGGTGGATCCCTCGCAGGAGAAGTTCTATTTGGGAGAATGAGTGCTATTCTAGCATCATATGGATGTCGAGGCACGTATTCCAATTGTCCCTCCCTTCGAGATGTACCAGACAGAGATCCTAAACAGGGGAATGAGGCAGAGCTCGGCCAAGGGGGTCGATGTATCCCCTTGAAGTGGCCAAATAGTCCTCCATTACAAGAACACAGACCTTTAGTGATGGACTTTTAGCGACGGATGTAAATCCATCACTAAAAGTCACTTTTAGCGACAGATTTATCCGTCGGTTAAGTCTGTCGCTAAAAGTCTTTGCCGATGGACTATTCCATCTCTAATTATCTTTATTGACAGAATTTTATCGACGGACTATTACCGACGAAAGTATCCATCGCAAAAGCTATTTTCAAAATTTTCCCATTTATTCCTTATTTGTTTTCCCCGAATTTTTTTTTCAAAAAAGGGTTTTCGCGACAGACTTTTAACGACAGACACAATCCGTCGCTAACAGTCAATATATTACAATCAAACCCTACTTCTTTCTTTCTCATTCTCCCAGCCGTCACTCTCCTCCTCTTCTTTCTTTGTCTCTCTGTCTCTCTCTCTCTCTCTCTCTCTCTCTCTTTCATCCACACTAGCTTCCGCCGCCCACCTCTGCGCCCACCTCTTACTCCATCACGCCTCCCCAGCCTCACCCCACCTCCCCCTCCCTGATTGCACCACCCCGCTGCCCCAGCCCCGCCCTATAGCCGCCGTGGCATTGTAGCCGCAGAATTTTGATTATCAATTATCAACCAATCCCTCCAAACACTGTCATCGCATTTCAAAAGGAAGACACACCTGCACCAATCAATCGCCCAGTAAAGACACGAGGAACAAATGATTCAAAAGACTCGAAGGAATAATAATCATCTCAACGATAGCAATGAATCAAGAGTAGTCAATAAATTTCAGCATCAACATAACTTGTCAAACGAAAAGTTTTCTTTCGTTAGACTGAGCGGCTTTAAGGCCCAATAGAACAGCATTACTGCCACCTCCTCATGGACTGGACTGACTGACCGACAGACTGACTGACTGACTATGCAAGTGAATACTAAAACAGGAAATTGAAAGATAAACATCAACGAAATACAAGTCATTAACATCATTAACATCAAAAGAAAATCAAATGCAATGCAACTCAGACACGACAGACTAGACTCGACAAGACATGACAGACTCGATCCACCTTATGTCCTCAACAACACAGCTCAACGAGGAATACCAGACAGAAGATTGACCGGTGTTCAGACCTAACAACAAGAGTTCAACGTAACATCATCAACATGGTGGACTTGAGAGAAGATTACCGCAAGCCCTCAACAACGTTCTTACATAAGAGAAATGTCGGTTATCAATAAATACCAATATTTCACAACAACACGCAATGACCTCAACGACCTCAACAACATCAACGACATCATTATCAACGATAGGACAGACTCGGGAGAAGATTACCGCAAGTCCTCAATGGTGTTCTCAAAGAGAAGAGATATCGGCTATCAATAATTACCGGCATCTCACAACCACCACACAACAACCCTACACAACATCATCATCCACTTCAGGTATGCTAATCAAATCAAGTCATAGCATACAAGAACGCCCATCATCCTCACTAAATTCTATCAATAGGGCCAGTGTTATTAAAAGCGCGCCTAGGCGCAAGGCGCGCTAAGGCGCAACCCCCGCGCTTCGCCTAGGCTAGGCTCAGCGTGTTGAAGAAGGAGCGCGCCTGGACTCATCAAGCGCAAAGGCGCAAGGTCTTGCGCGGCACGGGAGGCACACGTCTAGGTGCCGAGTGCAGCACCGAAGCAGCTTTCTCTCACGGTCTCACCTGCCGAGATTCTTGTTGCTCCGGCCACTGCTCCGCCGAGATTCTTTACCTTGCTGGCTGCTGCTCGAGCTCGACTGCTCCGCCGAAGCAGCCTCTCTCTCATAGTCTCACCTGCCGCATCGCCTTTGCCGTTGCCATCGAAAGCTCGTCGCTCCGGTCGCTGCTCCCGCTGCTCGTCGCTCCGGCCGCTGCTCTCGCTGCTCATCGCTCTGGCCGCATCTCCTTTCCCTTTGCCACTCGGCTGCTCCATCGAATTTGCTCTAGTTCTCGATGCCATCACTGCTGCTCCCCTGTACCGCTGCTACTGGCCTACTCCAATTGAAGACTTCTGGTCTCTCTCTCTCTCTCTCTCTCTCGCGGTCACTGCTGCTTTTCTCCGTCTGATATAATTTGTGAGAGAGAGTCGTGTGTGGGCTTTGGAGCATTAGCTACTGCCTTGTGATATTTAATTTGGTTGACTAATGTCTCTTCGTAGTTTGCATCAACAAAGTCCTTTGGTGTATCCACACAAATAAAGTTTTTAAACATATTCATGTCCATTTTCATACAGTCTCATTTGTTAATAAAAGTAAATTACTACTCTATTTGATTCACAGTCAAATAAAAACAAAGATAAATATAATTCCGTGTAAAAATCAATACTTTCTTTCTTAAAAGTAGATGCTATTCCAGTACACAGATAAATATAATTACGTAAATCTTAATTAGGGTAATTAAGATTTACGTAATTATGTTGTTTTCATGCACTATCATTTATTTATTTTTATTTATTTTAATATTGCGCCTCGCTTCGAAAAGGCGCGCGCCTACGCCTTGCGCCTAGGCTCCAGGGACCTTTTGCGCCTTAAGTGCGCCTGCGCCTTTAATAACACTGAACAGGGCAGACTAAGGGAATTTCTTCTACCCTAAGTCCTCAACAGCACAATTCAAATATATGTATACCGGTCACAATGACTACCGGTGTCAACCCATAACAACAAGAGTCCAACATAAACGTCATCAACATAGTATGCTAATTGAAACAATGCATTAGCATAATAGAACCGCATTGTCCTTACCTGCTTGGCTTATAGCCGAAGCAACTCGCAATCTCTGATCGCAACGAGCTGCATCATCTAGTCAAATCATATCATGCTCGTTAGTCATCATTCATCATATACGCACTCCTTATTCTACCCATTCCCACTTAACCGTTCATAGCATCTTACGATAGCTAGTTAATTCGATCCAATAATTGGATTCTTAATCTAGCCTTATCGACTTATTATCAATAACAACCCTCATTTTAGACATACTACCACTATTCCTTGCTTCCCACCCCTCCGAACGCTAAATTATGCGCGTCCTCAAAAATTTAGCGCCAACATGGCAAATTACCAAAATACCCCCTGATGGCCGCTACATCACCAACACCCCAAAACCGCTTTAAAACTACTTTTTAGATGTACTGCATCATTTATAGACCAAATATTCTCTCAAAAAATTTTAAAGGGAAAATTACCAAAACATTCCCTGGCGGCCATCGCCCCAACAAACGTCTCAAAACTACTTTAAAACAACTTTTCAACTGTCTTACATCCCTTTCCGGACTAACAAGTCCTTTGAAGCATTTTATAGAAAAACTTTACCAAAATACCCCCTCTGGCGGCAAATTACCAAAATGCCCCTGGGGTTCACTATCACCGCAACGCCCCGAATTAGCTTCAAAACAACCTTTTAGGTGTTTTACAATCCTTTCTGGACTAAAAGTCCCTTGAAAAACTTTATCGGGAAATTTACCAAAATACCCCTCTCTAGGTGGCAAATTACCAAAATGCCCCCTGAGGGTTCCCGGCACCATAAAAATCACAAAACCACTTTAAAATGATATTTTAAACCTCATGCATTCATTCTTGAGCTAAAAAGTATTTTACAAAATTTTTGCCCAAAAATCCCGAACCGGTGTCCGGACCGAGCGCTTAAAAGCCCGTTCGGCCAAAAATAGCTAATGACTTCAGAATGACCTGAAAACTTGGAAAATGGAACTTCTCAGCATTATAGAGTTCTCATTAAATTTTTGGGCAAAACCACGCTCGTTTGATATTTTAAATTTCACCGTAAAGTTTCAAACTTCCCGCGTTCGTTCACCCCCTTCCCGACCTCAGAAAAATCTGAAATTGTTCCACAATGTTGGTCTCCTAAAAATAACTGGGGTCTATGTTTTTCACTTTGGCTAAATATGAACGTAACTATTTTTAAAATTTTGAATTAAAACCTGGTTATTAAATTTGCACCTTTAGTGACAAAAACAGTCACTATTCACATCAACACACACACACACACACACTACTTCACCTTCACGCACACACACTCATCTTCCTCAGCCTTCAGCCTTCACACGCCTGGTTTCTATTTCAATCGCACATGAATCTCCTCCATAACTCATCTTAAATCACTTAAACTCATCGCAATCCATTCAACCATGCCCGAACACACTTTTATACATCTAATTCATCCAATTAAACACAATCATACCCACTAACAAACCCGAAGAACACACACACACACACACAGATATATATATATATATATATATTCAGCTGAGTTTAACCAATATTGAATCATTAGGGTTCAAGAATTAGGGTTCAAAATCATACCATGATGGGTTTAGGGTTTCTCCCCATTTTTTTCTTCCTTCCCCTCTTTCTTTTTCCTTCTTCCCCGTTTCTTTTTCTTCCTTTTTTTCTCCCAGCTGTTTCTTGATGTTACTGTTCACGAGTTGTTCTTCAGTTTCCATTGTTTCCATTATTTCCATTTTCTACCCCAAACTTTTTCTTTTATATTTCCACTTCATTAATCTTATCCTCCTTTATTTTATTATTTCCCAACACTTAGTCAGCCCAATTCCAATCAGGAGGTGGCCACGACTCAGCTGAATTCTCTCAATTGTGACACCTTTTACAACTTTCAACAATTTGCAATTTAGTCCCTCAAGTTTCCAAAATTGCATTTTGACCCCTCGACTTTGGAAAATTACAATTTGATCCCAAAATCACCCTAACCCCTGCTTTAGCCCCTTAACACCTCATTATCATCAAAATGATGCTACTTAATAAAAATATGCATCCGTTCATCATATTTTTCGAAATTACAATTTTACCCCCTTTAACTTTCTAAAATTACATTTTGACCCCCAAGGCCAAACTAACCTCCCATTTAGCTCCCTAACACTTAATCATCATCAACATATTGCTACGTAATAAAAATAGTACCCCTTAATTAATCAAACTCGCGGTTAGATTAATTTTCAGTGTTTTCGGGGTATCACACCCTCCCCCTCTTAAATGAATTTCGTCCTCGAAATAAGGACAAACCTCATTCTGCAACTTGGTGCAGACATCATTACCGCATTAGCGCCTCGCTTTCAAGGTAGCTTCCTCTACCTCATGATTTTCTTCCTGTCAACTTTAACCACCTACATTCACGTAAAACCTGTTCCTCTTTATCAGCCATTTCGCCAGTGCCTCCTAATACGAGATATTATCTCAAATTTTAACTAGTTCCAACTAGATCCCATGCATATAATTGGGATCATACTTTCTCAACATTGACACGTGATACACGTTATGCAATTAACTCAATCCTGAACGTAGATCGAGTTTGTATGCTGTCTTCTCAATCCTAGGCAGGATTTTAAATGGTCCGATGAACTTCGGACTCAGCATCCTTCACTTCCTGAATCACATGATTCCTTTCCACGGTGACACTTAGAAAATGTACTATGTCATCTACTTCAAACTTCAACATCCTATGCCTCTTGTCAGCATAACTTTTCTGCTAATTCTACGTAGTAAGATTTTTCTCTTGGGTATCGATCACCTTGTTTTTTTATTTCTTTGCACAGTCTCGTGCGAAACAATCTCGACTCTAACCACATTCTACAAATAGGTGTGTGACATCTTCGGCCATACAACACTTCATAAAGAGCTATTTTTTTCTTTGCTCGACCGATAACCATTTTTATAGGAGAATTCGACTAAGGGTAACTTTTTACCCCATGCTCTGCCAAAATAATTAATGCAGGCCCTCAACAGTCTCTCAGTATTCATATCATACGTCTTAATTGGCCACTTCTCAAAGGTAAAAGGCCGTCCTTATGATCAACTTTGTTTTCATTTCTTCTTGAAAACCTTTCTAAACTCTAAAGATGAACCTTGCGTCTCTCTCTTGGACACAGTGGTTACTTGAACTCCATAACGACTAACCACTAGCTTAACATAAATTTGGGCAAGTCGTTCAGAAAAACATTCTTCCCGAACAAAATAAATCGGGACATCTTAGGAAACCATCCACTACAACCCAGATGAATGTATATCTCTTAATTGTTCGTGGTAACCTTAACACCAAAATTCATCATAATGTGTTCCTACTTCCACTCAGGTGCAAAGAGTGCTTGTCACTATCTGGCGATCTTATGATCCACTTTTACCTGTTAGCAGGTCAAACATCGGGATACAAACTTTTATATATCTCTCTTCATGCTAGGCCACCAAATTCTTTGGGCCGTAACTTAGGATACATTTTCGTCTCCCCTAAGTGAATCAATACCCTAAACTATGAGTACTCTTCATAATTCCTTTCTTCAATTCGTTATTAGGCAGAACACATATCCGACCTTCACATTCATAATCATTATCCTTATCCCCATCAAAATTTTTGTTTCACTCATTTTTAATCCCCACTGGATCTCAACATCCCTTTCATCTTGGCCTTAAGTTATGCGCTGATCGCATCTCCATGTGAAACGAACTATTACTTCCTTTTCTCCTTACTCGAACTTTGATTTCGAGTTGTTCACATTCTTATTAACTTGGCATCATAATCATCGCAATCCATTTTTTTTCCAACAGGGCATCTTAGAGCGATTGTCACTAACTCCCTGGTAGCCTTCGACTGAGCTTAGGAAGCTACTTATCTCAATGCTAACTTTTACGACGTTCCTCATTTGTCACCTTTTCAACTTTTCCCAGATCTCCTTTTCTGCTTCCACATTAACGCCGTACATCCATAGTTCCTAGCCAAAATTCACATTCCTTGAACTTGACATACACTTAGCCTTCTTAAATTTTATCAAGCTTGCCACTGCCCAAATTCTTATTTGCCTTTTGTACCACCCCTAAGGTCACCAACGAGGTGACATAACGATGATCACGTGCTCTCAAGAACTTGATTCCTCAAATTCATAGATGCCACAGGGTCATTAATTATTCCACTTGACACCACCAAAAATTTATAATGCCCCCGTCTCTGTTTCTAAACACAATCTTGACAACTTCATCCTTCCTTATTCATTAACCGGTAATGACCAGCTCTAAGGTCAACCACATAAAGAAAATACTTAGCACCCTGCAATTGATCAACATATCCTCTAGGTCAGGCAAAGTAATTATTCCTGACTCTCATCTTAATCAGCTTTTGATAGCCAATACTTAGTCTCATAAACCCCTCATTTCTTCTTACTTCAATGACCATCACCCTCCTTTAGAGCACCTCTGTCCGGTCAATATACTCTGGCTATTGACATTTGAAACAGCCCCCTTTTTTTTTGCTTCATCTTAAACATTATTTCAGTGACTTGCTCTCATGCTTAAGACATGCTTTACTTGCCTTAGCACAGGTCACACTCTCGTGCCTCAATCCACATCATCTACATCTTCTATCTCCTCTTCTTGGTTCTGAACTTTGTCCGGGTTGTTCTTCATCTACTCTTTTCTTACCTTTCTTTTCACCCTTCTAGTTTCGTTCCCGGATTCTACCTCCTTTCCGTCCTTGCTTCCTTCCTTCTTCCTAGACCTCTTTATTATTTACGTCCATACCCTTTTTAACTTGTTCCACCTTTAGAACATTTCTTTCATCACTTAATAAGGGATAATAATAGGACAACTCACCAATTGCCCTAATATGCTTTTTCACCTTTCTATCTTTCCGCTTAGTATGAGAAACATGTCTCCAACTTACTCTGCAATTTGAGCAGAAATATACATCATCAACATGTTACCTAAATCTATTACAATAATATAGGCTCGATAGGTACTCTTACTATCTCAACTTGTTTGTTCTCGCACTTCTAATCACTTGTCACCCTCTTTTTACGTATAGCTGGCGAACATTATCTTTTAATATTTTCCCACGTCTTGTTATTTCAACTACCTTCTCCATCTCTCAATTCAACGTATTTGTCTATACTAACCGCTTTCTCTCCCGTGAGATTCTACTCAATGGGCATCCTTAAAGTGCTAAGATCTACATTATTTTCTTCCTTTTACTGGGGCTGTCATAATAGCAGCTACCAGTTGTACCGTTGGAACTCCCACAATCTTTTTGTCGAAGTCTCACCGGCTCTTTCTTAAGGTCTTCTTGACCTGATACAACTCTCTGCTTATTCCTTCCACCTACATCCTTAACATTCATCATAATCACTTCTATTGAGGGCCCCTTTCGATTAGGAACCCTCTCTCTCTTTCCGAGGAAGGAGTATCACGATAATTGAAATTGCACACCATAATATTAACCTTCACGCTCAAATAACTAATGGTTTTCATCACTAAACAACCTTTTTCTACAATAGTATGTAAATAATACTAGTTCCCCATCATCCTTCCCTTTCTCAATCATACTTTAGGTCCGATTTCAAAAGTGGACTCCACCCCTACTCGTACACCTCATCAACCTCAGAGGAACTATCATGCTTTTATAACAATTTCAGGCTTCAATGACTCCCTCTTAGAATCAATTGTTGCCTGTCTTTAGGTATTGCCCTATCAGGAGGGCAATCACGAACAACCTATCATGTTCTTTTGAGTGACCCGCATACTGGTGTCCACCGTCTCCTTTAATAGCTAATTTGATACTTAATTCACGTCTTCTCATTCAACTTTCAATCTCTCTATTGTTTAGTTAACATCGCTAATTTGGGACTCGAGCTGACTTGTTGATCAGTCCCTCTTTCCTCATTACTTGGAAGTAATTTCTCTTCCAAAAGTCCATCAAAACTTTACTCATTCTCACTTTCTGCTCCTCATTTGTTCATTCCAAGTTCACACAATAAAGGTGTTCAACCTCATCTATCCTCCATGTGGTTCCTACAAATTCACTTCCTCCTAGACCTTCATCTGGTTCTTTCATCCCTAATTCCATCTCGTCTACATTCTCATCAGGATCCTTTTTCGAGATCCAACACCGCAACCTTATTATCCTCAAACCATTCTTGTAAAGCTAGGTCAACCAACTCTTTCTTCCTTTCCCTGCAACAATAGTAGGAATGCTAAGGTCACAATATATATGCCTTAGCCAACCTCAGCCAACATATCTTAACCATCCTCCTAGTTCTGCTAAATCATCAAAATTCTTCTTCTACTCCCCTCATTGAAAACTTAGGCGTTCCAACAGATACATCAAAAGTCTACAGAATCATTTGCCTAAGCTCTGATACCAACTTGCGACACCCTCAACGCTGGTGACATCACCGGGCTGAGTTATCGATCATAATCACCTTCAAATTCCTATGCTAAATACAGAGCAACTACATCCTCATACTCATATATCATTAATAACGCTCTAAAATGCGTCCTTACAAAAATTTTCCTTACAAACACACATCATATTGCAGCGGAAGACTTTCAAGTCTCTAAACAACATGAATATTTACAACCTAATATACGACTGTAGTCGTAGGATTCTCAACAACCGATCTCATAGCTTAATCATTACCTCACACAATGCATCCCCTTGCTCAACTTTTCTAACTTGTTTCTCTTCCCTTCTCTAGACGGTTCTCTTTGATCAACCTTATAGCCTGCACAATACAACATAAGGAATGAGCGCAAATCGCCCAGTAAAGACAACACGAGGAACAAATGATTCAAAGACTCGGAGGAATAATAATCATCTCAACGATAGCAATGAATCAAGAGTAGTCAATAAATTTCAGCATCAACATAACTTGTCAAACGAAAAGTTTTCTTTCGTTAGACTGAGCGGCTTTAAGGCCCAATAGAACAGCATTACTGCCACCTCCTCATGGACTGGACTGACTGACCGACAGACTGACTATACAAGTGAATACTAAAATAGGAAATTGAAAGATAAACATCAACGAAATACAAGTCATTAACATCATTAACATCAAAAGAAAATCAAATGCAATGCAACTCAGACACGACAGACTAGACTCGACAAGACATGACAGACTCGACTTGCGCACCCTACATCCTCTTTGCCAGTGATCATGTTTCACAGGCCATCCTCCTCATATTGATGTCCCATTTTACGGGATGTTCATCTCAGTCTCAAGTAAATAAAAGAGACATTGTCAACATGCAGGGAACTCATTTAGAGTGCTTTCCCTAATCACATTACAGCCAAGCAACAAGACATCATCAACGGGGCGGACTAAGGGAAAATTTATTCCACTTATGTCCTTAACAACACAGCTCAACAAGGAATACCAGATCAGAAGATTGACCGGTGTTCAGACCTTACAACAAGAGTTCAACGTAACATCATCAACATGGTGGACTTGGGAGAAGATTACCGCAAGCCCTCAACAACGTTCTTACATAAGAGAAATGTCGGTTATCAATAAATACCAACATTTCACAACAACACGCAACGACCTCAACAACATCAATGACATCATTATCAACGATAGGACAGACTCGGGAGAAGATTACCGCAAGTCCTCAATGGTGTTCTCAAAGAGAAGAGATATCGGCTATCAATAATTACCGGCATCTCACAACCACCACACAACAATCCTACATAACATCATCATCCACTTCAGGTATGCTAATCAAATCAAGTCATAGCATACAAGGACGCCCATCATCCTCACTAAATTCTATCAACAGGGCGGACTAAGGGAATTTCTTCTACCCTAAGTCCTCAACAGCACAATTCAAATATACGTATACCGGTCACAATGACTACCGGTGTCAACCCATAACAGCAAGAGTCCAACATAAACGTCATCAACATAGTATGCTAATCGAAACAATGCATTAGCATAATAGAACCGCATTGTCCTTACCTGCTTGGCTTATAGCCGAAGCAACTCGCAATCTCTGATCGCAACGAGCTGCATCACCTAGTCAAATCATATCATGCTCGTTAGTCATCATTCATCATATACGCACTCCTTATTCTACCCATTCCCACTTAACCGTTCATAGCATCTTACGATAGCTAGTTAATTCGATCCGATAATTGGATCCTTAATCTAGCCTTATCGACTTATTATCGATAACAACCCTCATTTTAGACATACTACCACTATTCCTTGCTTCCCACCCCTCCGAACGCTAAATTATGCGCGTCCTAAAAAATTTAGCGCCAACATGGCAAATTACCAAAATACCCCCTGATGGCCGCTACATCACCAACACCCCCACCAACACCCCAAAACCGCTTTAAAACTACTTTTTAGATGTACTGCATCATTTATAGACCAAATATTCCCTCAAAAAATTTTAAAGGAAAAATTACCAAAACACCCCCTGGCGGCCATCGCCCCAACAAATGTCTAAAAACTACTTTAAAATAACTTTTCAACTGTCTTACATCCCTTTCCGGACTAACAAGTCCTTTGAAGCATTTTATAGAAAAACTTTACCAAAATACCCCCTCTAGCGGCAAATTACCAAAATGCCCCCGGGGTTCACTATCACCGCAACGCCCCGAATCAACTTCAAAATAACCTTTTAGGTGTTTTACAATCCTTTCTAGACTAAAAGTCCCTTGAAAAACTTTATTGGGAAATTTACCAAAATACCCCTCTCCGGGTGGCAAATTACCAAAATGCCCCCTGAGGGTTCCCGGCATCATAAAAATCTCAAAACCACTTTAAAATAATATTTTAAACCTCCTGCATTCATTCTTGAGCTAAAAAGTATTTTACAAAAATTTTGCCCAAAAATCCCGAACCGGTGTCCGGACCGAGCGCTTAAAAGCCCGTTCGGCCAAAAATAGCTAACGACTTCGGAATGACCCGAAAACTTGGAAAATGGAACTTCTCAGAATTATAGAGTTCTCATTAAATTTTTGCGCAAAACCGCGTTCGTTTGATGTTTTAAATTTTATCGTAAATTTTCAAACTTCCCGCGTCCGTTCACCCCCTTCCCGACCTCAGAAAAATCTGAAATTGTTCCACAATGTTGGTCTCCTAAAAATAACTGGGGTAAATGTTTTGCACTTTGGCTAAATATGACCGTAACTACTTTTAAAAATTCAAATTAAAACCTGGTTATTAAATTTACACCTTTAGTGACAAAAATAGTCACTATTCACATCAACACACACACTACTTCACCTTCACGCACACACACTCATCTTCCTCAGCCTTCAGCCTTCACATGCCTGGTTTCTATTTCAATTGCACATGAATCTCCTCCATAACTCATCTTAAATCACTTAAACTCATCGCAATCCATTCAACCATGCCCCGAACACACTTTTATACATCTAATTCATTCAATTAAACACAATCATACCCACTAACAAACCCGAAGAACACACACACACACACACACACACACATATATATATATATATATATATATATATATATATATATATATATATATATATATATATATATACCATGTATATTCAGCTGAGTTTAACCAATATTGAATCATTAGGGTTCAAGAATTAGGGTTCAAAATCATACCATGATGGGTTTAGGGTTTTTCCCCATTTTTTTCTTCCTTCCCCTCTTTCTTTTTCCTTCTTCCCCGTTTCTTTTTCTTCCTTTTTTTCTCCCAGCTGTTTCTTGATGTTACTGTTCACGAGTTGTTCTTCAGTTTCCATTGTTTCCATTATTTCCATTTTCTACCCCAAACTTTTTCTTTTATATTTCTACTTCATTAATCTTATCCTCCTTTATTTTATTATTTCCCAACACTTAGTCAGCCCAATTCCAATCAGGAGGTGGCCACGACTCAGCTGAATTCTCTCAATTGTGACACCTTTTACAACTTTCAACAATTTGCAATTTAGACCCTCAAGTTTCCAAAATTGCATTTTGACCTCTCGACTTTGGAAAATTACAATTTGATCCCAAAATCACCCTAACCCCTCCTTTAGCCCCCTAACACCTCATTATCATCAAAATGATGCTACTTAATAAAAATATGCATCCCGTTCATCATATTTTCAAAATTACACTTTTACCCCCTTTGACTTTCTAAAATGACATTTTGACCCCCAAGGCCAAACTAACCTCCCATTTAGCTCCCTAACACTTAATCATCATCAACATATTGCTATGTAATAAAAATAGTACCCCTTAATTAATCAAACTCACGGTTAGATTAATTTTCAGTATTTTCGGGGTATCACATTAGGTGTTGTGTTGCTTATGTGAGTGGAATTAAAATGCTTATTCTTTTAGCTACTATATGCAGTGGAGTAACTTGATTGAGAAAGTGGCAATTTGCATAGTCAAATTTCTGCCAAATAGGCCATTAACTTCATTAATGGCTTGCTTCTAAGTGCAATCATGTCCTAGTGAGGGGCGGGCAATTCATTTGCACTCTCTGGAGGGATTCATACAGGTTGTCTATTAAACTTGGGAGACCATAGGCACACATTTGCAGGAAATGCGAGTGTGTGTGTGTGGATGCAATGTATGCGCATGTGCGTGCATGATGTGTGTGTATGTACATACTTTTTTTGTATTCACACTGTGTTTGTCCTTTCTATTGACTTTGTAGATGGCTGAAATTGAGGGATTTAGGGAAGATTAGCCATATGAAGAACTTCAATTCCAATCGACTTACTCTCAAATAGGCCAAGCAGGCTCCCATTTCTTTGATACTTGTAGATCAGAAGTTTTTCTTCACTAGAAGAACTGTAACAAATGCTTTTGCAAGAAACATTAGAACACATGTTATGTTTTTTGTTTACTGGTACAAGTTATGTTTTTGTTGTCTTTGGATTTGTTGTTTTATGATTTAAGGGACAAAAACACAAGTCAACACCTTTTGATTAGATTCCTTTGAAATGTTCCTAAACAATATTTGTTTGCTGGTACATGCTATGTTTTTGTTATCGTTGGATTTTTTGTTTTGATTTGTCAAATGATTTTCTTGACCTATTTCTGTAGAACAATTTACTGGTTTAGATGTTGCTACCTGAATTATGATTTGTAAACCCTTGCCAATTTGATCCACCTTTTGTCCAAATTCAGTTCTATTTTTTCCATATAATTGGCCCCACATTTTGTTTGCAATGACTAGTGGCATGGTTCTCAGTCTTGGAAATCTCGCAAACAATATGCTTGGGCATTTGTTGACTTATCGGTGGCCGTGGTGATGGATTGCAGCAAAACGGTTGCTATCGGTATCGTTCGCCTAGATAATTTTAGTTGGCTTTTATTTAGTCTAATATGACCTCCCTGAATGTGTTTTATGACGTGAAGCCGTTACGTTACATGTATACTTGTCTTAATTGTTGTACAATATAAGAGACTGTATTCTATTTCATAGAAATTTGGACTTTTAATTACAATAAAAAGATTTGCATGTTATTGCTGCAATGTTGGCCGATTATGTGGTCACAGAAGCAGTTGTCTTCTTCTATTCCTTTTGTTCATTGTAAATGAATTTGTAAAACTGATCTTTCTTTTCAGATTGTGATCGACAAAGAGAAACAAGCAATAACTGTGGACATATTGTGCAGGCTTCGGAGAGCAAGGATCTTGATTTATATTTTTTTAGTTTCAATAAAACTTATAACTTTGTTTTTGGGATTTGTACGACATGATCTATTGTATTTAGTAACATGTAGTTTGTTATATTTGGGTGTTTGTTGGTGGTGTATATGATTTAATTTTATTTGTATTTCTTGGAATTTAGTAAAGGATGAATCATAGTTTAAAGAAATAAAATGTTGTTGGCTATGGTTAATTGTTTGAAACAAGTTTGAATTTATAAAAATTAACTAAAACAAAATAGCCTTTTTTTACTTTTAGCGACAAAAGTCCGTCGCTAAAAGTGCTTTCATAGATCAATAAAAGTTTTTAGAGATAGATTTTTAGCGACAGAATTTACCGTCCCTAAAAGTAATTAATTCCGTAGGTAAAAACTTTATTTTTGCCGACGGATCACTAAATTCCGTCTCTAATCTTTTAGTAACGGGGTTACTACCCACGGACTTTTAGCGACGGATGGTCCGTCGCTAAAAGTCTTTACCAACGGAAAGTCCACTTTTAGCGACGGAACTGTCCGTCGCTAAAAGTGTTTTTTATTGTAGTGCTCGTACCTATGAGGCCTTCGTGAGAGAGGACTTGGCTTCCCAACTGACTACGGAATGGCTCAGGAGGGTATAACACGCTTGGGCAACCTTGGACTGGAAGGGAAAGAGGGTGAGTTTACAGACAATATCCCATTCTCTCTTTGGAGAGTCTCAGTCTTCTTAAAGGGCAAGACCGAAGAGCAGGAGCCCTCCCCTAGTCCAGACAGTAAACCTAAACCTGAAATGAGCTTAAATTGTCCTCTTTTCTTTGGTTTTAATTCTATTAGTTTCTTGGTCGTAGGTCTCGTGCTCATTGTAAAAGATGCTTATTGGATGATACACAATCTTAAGGACGTGGTATCCATTTATTGGGACTTGTTAAAGGTTTACGGGTGATCTACCAAGATGACTGAGGCACCTACCTCCACTCCTTTGATGCCACCTTTGTGAGGTGGCTCGCGTAGAAGACAGAGCTCTACGAAGCCCATGACCCTTACTGCTACCATTAAGACTCCTATGAAAGGAGCTCCTGTACTTTAGAAAGGAAGCTGAATAAAGACAAGGGTGACCAGTCAAACTTTTATTAAGAAGGTTAGCTAACCTTGGTCTAAACCATCCGAGGGCAAAGAAGTTGCCAGGGGAAGCAAAGGAAAAGCCATATATCCTCCACCAAGGTAGAGACGTAACTTCTTCTGATTACTTCGGTCTTTTGTAAAACCTACAAAACGGTACAATTGGACGGGACTGCGATAGTGGTGTTATCTTCCGATCTCGAGGGTGAGGAATATGAAGAAGATGATGAATCCTCGACGATCAAAAACAAGAAGGAGGCTAGCCCGAAGAAGACCCAGAGGCGTTGATGAGTTTGACCCATAATAGCTAGAGTAGGACCTAGAGTCTATTAGGGAGTATTTTAAACTTTGATGTATTGTGCAGTTATTCTTTTCTTTGTTTTAAGTTGAGATTTTATTTAGTAATTCCTATGTTAATCTATAGTTTGAATGTATGCTCACACACTTGCACAGAAAGAAAGAAGTTGGGCTAAAAATTGGATTGAAAAGTGAGATTGAATTAATTTGACTTGAACAGGTACAGGGGTTGGCCTAAAAACAGGCAAACTCTATCAAAGTTTTACAAGCATGTTATTCAGAAACATAATTCAATTTTTTGTGTAAACCCGGATGATTGATCAGAAACATAATCAAAATTTAAGGTAATATTGAACGGTTGATCTGAAAGAAGAATCAATTTTTCTGGTAAAACTGGACAGTTGATCACAAATATTGACTGTCAAAATATTCAAAGTAAGAGGAAAACCGTCCGAAAAGATTTTTTGATTTATTTTCAAGTCCTATCTCTGTACAACTTAGAGCTCTCTCATCATAAATTCAGGACTCATTTTGTCAGAGGGTCATTCGACTTTCATTCTCTCAAAAGAACTCCCAATGGTCTCCGAAAATAATCCCACAATTTTTGAGCTCCAATTCCGAGCCTTTGCCGAGTCCTTCAACAAGATCAAACTTATCCATCTTGAATCTGAGGTCTCTTATGAATCTGCCGACTGTGGTGGTTCATGAAGAAATTTTTCGGGCAGCATGCAAATTCTAGGATACTGATGATCACGTCTTCTGCTTCGGACTGGATGAACTTTGCTCGACTTATGAAGAATTCTCCGCTCTAGTAGATGTTTCGATTGACCTGCCCATTGCTATTCCAGTCATCCAAGATGGTTATGTTAAGGCACTTCCGGGTTCATTGAGAGTTAACGAAGAGTGTACTAGGTCCTTTATCTGAGATGAGGCATTCAACTTTCTCCATAATAGAGTATTTTTCTGCCAAACCAAATAACTATGATTAGCGGTATGCATGTGGTCGAGTAAATAGCTATGACATTGTGTCTGGTGGCCAAATATCTCATTATTGTTGGCTCTGGTATTGCTTATGTGAGAGTGACTGAGTTATTAGTGCAATTGCCATCCAAAGGAAAAACCCTAATTCGGGTTGTAGTAGCTGAAACCATAAACGACATTATTGAAGTGCATGAGGACCCAAGTCTTGCATTTTTGGGTAGCCCCTTGCTTCTGTATGTGTGGCTCATAGATCACCTACGGCTGATAACTTCACCTTCTGAGGGAAAATATTGCTCTTGTTCTTTTCGTTCTCAGCCTTTGCTCTTTGAAGGTAGATGATTGGACTCATTTTTTTAGTGTGTGTCAGTCTAAGGATATTTGTTGGTACGGTCACTGGTGGGGAGTCCACATGTCTACTCTGTAGACTTCTGGTTCTTTTTTGTGTCTGTCTCCTGGGATTGCATTATTCTTACTATTACTTCGCCTGTCCGGTTCTGAGACATTTCAGTTACAAGCAGGTTGTTCCAGATTTTTACAGTAACTGTGTCGCTATAGTCAATGACCTTAACCATTCACTGATTGAAGCTGTTTCTAAAGGTTGGGCTCTCCTCCAAATTTTGGTTGCTTCGTAGATGGTGACATATTTGTCGATTGTATGGATCTGGTTGCCCTGTTACTATATGAGGAGTAAATCAACTGTTTTTGCCTAAGATTTGGGATAAGTTACATGATCTAGAGAGCAAACTGAGGGCAGAGTTGGGTTGGGATTTTTCGATTGCATGTGACATAAGGCTTCTGGAGTGAGCTAAAGAAGAAGCTCATGTTGCTATTAGTTTAGGGCCAAAAACACCTAATTTTGGTCAATCTTCTTAGAGTATACTTCAGAGCTCCCGTCGTCTTCAAGGTGAGGAAGAAATTCGGGTTAAATGGATCAAGCGGTCCTGGATTGGTTTTCAACTGTTTGAAGAAAACGCTGATGTAGATGGAATCTTATATGGTCTTTGCATATCGATGAGCCCTGGCAAACCCTTCCTCGATGCCTAATAAGAAACAACAAAAGAGGCCACTGTTTGCCAAAGTTGCTCAGGACCAAAAAAATGACATGGATGCTTACATCGAGGGTTAGTGTTATTATAGGCGTGGCAAGGGTACAAAGATTGAGAATGCAAATCGCGGTCCAGCTTTCGAGGCAAAAATTCTGGAGGACATGATCCTAATATCTCAGTGGCTGACTTACAAGAAGAGCATGGAGACGTTCAAGTCAATTATATTCTTGGATGAAAAGGATCACCCCTCTTCAAAGAAGAAGAAATAAACAAAAAATTTATTGCCCTAACTTTTACCTAGGTTGCATTTTACAGGGTTTTTCGTCCTAGTGGGCTTTTTTCATTTTTTTTTCCTAGTGTTTTCATTTTGATTTTTTCTTTGGGTAACTTTTGCTTGGGCCACCCTTTGTAGGGTTTTTGTCCTAGCGGGTATTTTTTAAAGAATGTTAGCGGATATCATAAGTGGAATAAAATATTTTAATTAAAATTTGGCCACACCTAATGTAACTTTACAGGCTGCCTACATACCTCTATCTATGTGTTATATTGACATGTGTGTTGGATAACCTTCTTAAGGAGGATCAGGTCATTCATAGTTCATTTACAAATTTCACTCAAGCATAATACTTCTTTAGTCAGTCTAGATTGACATATTGTGACAATTTGATTCCATTTAATCGACTAGTAACGCTGCATCTGGTCATGATTTACTTGATCATGAACAGACCTAAGCAGTTGGGTTCAAATTTTCGTCGTGGCTTCCAGATCAATCTAATGTCCTTCTTCAGCACCAAATCTCCTTCTTTCAAACCGCGTCCCTTCACTCGCTTGTTAAAGGCTCTAGAAATCTGCTTCTGGTAACCCTGAATGTAACATAAGACTGTTAACCTTTTCTTTTCTGCCAGCGCTAGTTCTTCAATTCTGTGTTATACCCAATCTTGCTCAGCTACTCAATTTTCCATTAATTCCCTAAGAGAATTCACTTCCAGTTCTGCTGGGAACAAAGCCTCCAAACCGTATAATGGGAAATATGGGGTAGCTCAGGTCAATGTTCTCACTGACATCCTATAGCCCCAGAGAGCATAGGGAAAGCTTATTCGGCCCACTCTTATAGGAATCAGTCATTTTACTCAGCATGTTCTTGATATTTTTCTTGCCGGCTTTCATAGCCCCATTGGTATGTGGACGATTTGGCAATGAGCGATGCCGAATAATGCCATACTCTTCAGCTAAATCTATGACTTCCTCTTCAAAATGTAATTCATTGTCCGAAATCAACTCCTGAGGCACTCGACATCAGCAAATGATATTGGTCCGGATGAACTGGGCCATCTTCCTGGCACTAAGCACGGCATACGAAGCGGCTTTTACCTAAGCACATACCCAACTTGCAGCACACAACACACTTACACTCATAGCCCTTTCTCTTACCCCTAATCATTCACACATAATCTGAACACACACATATACGTGAAAATACACACAATTATGCCCTTAATCCCCACACCCGAAACTTGAACACACAAGCAAAACAAAAAGTTTACATCTCCACACACGCACACTGTACACCCAGAAATCACACATCGACACACGTATTAAAGGGTTGAGAGTATACCCTTAAAAATTTCTCTTCACCCGCTCCCTCTCTCTATGATTTTTCTGTTAATATTCTTTCCCCTTCTTCCCCTGTTTCCTTGCTCCCTCTCTCTGTTTCTTCTTCTTCTATGTTTCTTGTTTTGCTCTGCTTTCTCTCTTTTTTTTCTTTTCACCCGAGAGTCATTGTAACATCCCGGACTTTTCTGGAATGTTAGACAATCGATCGATCATTCACTAAACATCCATCAAAGTATTTTCTTTCAGTGTACAATCATATCCGGAAACTAATTTAAACCTGAATAATAAACTATCAAAGTCACCCACACAGGGGTTCTAACAGTCAATACCAAGATTAGTTCATTTTCTTTCGCTCGCTCGCTCGACTCTAATCCTTATTCGGGCAACTTAATGATGGTTATGATCTGCAGAAAGAAAGTCAAAGGAAGGTGAGCTTTCGAGAGCTCGGTAAGGTCAATCAAAGATTTAAAAATAAGAAAACGATACAGACGATTTTATATTTAAACCAATAGACAATTTTGAAAATGGAGAAACAGAGCAATTCAAACGATTTTTTTTATATACAATCAAATGATAATTTTAAGAGGGTTTTCAAAGAAAATCACAGCGTTTCAATATAAACATAGGGATGAGTATCAACTCAATCCCTTAAATAAGTAGTCATTCAAAATAGTTCAGATATAATCATTTTAAAATAGTTCAGGTGCAATAAAACAGAAAGAGGAAACAGGAAATATTGAACATGAGCAATACACTATAGCAAAGCCACCCCGGCAGTGCTCGATACGCTTTACATATGCATATGTACACTGACTAGTCCTTTTAGGTACTAGTTTAACCAATCCAACAGACCATCCTTATAACTCTAACAATACAGACCATCCTTATAACTCCCAGGTTTACTAACTCATGTCGATATTCAAGGAATTTAAAAAAATTCAAAATGTGTTATAATGGTTGAATTAAATAAACAAATGAGAATAACGAATTCCAAATGATAGCTATCAAGCTCAAGTTAGGGTTTCATGGACAGTTTCAAAACATCTTTTATAAACAAACATAAAATTGAATCAATGTAGTTCATAAAGCTGACATAATAAAACATTTGAAATCAGAACGATGAAGTAGGGTTCGGATATAATTCATTACCTCGGTCCAAGCTAAGCAATGCAACCAAATCTCGATCGAAATTCTCTGAATTAACCTAGATTGGCAATCCATTTGTTAGAATACAATATATACTAAAATACTATAACCTACTATTTACTACCCAAACGATGCTCACTTTCAACTCTGAAATCGCTCAACTCAAAGCACCCGCATACGACCTACCTAGCCGAAAATATTGTACGCTCCCTAACGCGTAGTGATATCCCAAAATTTGTAATAAAGTACAAATAAACACTTTTATAACTTAAAAACATTATAGAAAGTCAAAATATAAATTTTTTGAAATTTTTAATATTTTTGAATTAAAATTAATTTCTTTAAATTAAATAAAACCCATAAATAGCCATAATTGCTTCCAGATGCAAAATAAGTCCCATAATTTTTGTAACAGCTTTAAAATATGTATAAAAATTATAAAAATTTAAATTAAAAATTAAAAATAATTAAAACTATTTTTAAATTATTCATTTTGCTAAAACCAATGCGTTACAAAAATGATAGCAAATAAACTCTAAAATTTACCAAACTTAAACTAAGACTTATTCATACCATAAAAACATAACCCTAATTTTCCCAAAACATTTTCATGGGTTTTGGGACTCCAAACGATTTTTACAATTCTGGACTTTAAGAAAATATAAAAAATGCGTACATTTTCAGAAAATTGTAAAATCTTACCAGAACTTCTAATATAACCTAAGGTATTATAATTTAAAATTTCACGTGCTAATACCTCCACACTATCCAATACACGTGACGTACCTAACGCTAATTTGTGTACACCTGTGCAAGCATACCCATTTCCAGCTAATTTTCTTCTTCTCTACCCACTACCCAGAACACCACCATCACCTTACTCTCACGCACACACCACTACATACACACACAGGCTCACAAGTCTCCCTTCCCATTCTCCCTCACTCACACACGCCACAAGGATACACACATGACCACAAAAAATGTACACAGTATCATCTTCTTCTTGTTATATACCCCAACCTCCACCACACTCAACGCAACCACTATTTCACTCTAATCACACACACACACGCTATACACATACATACACATAAAATCACACACAAAGCATGCACACACACACACACACACACACACACACACACAGACACGCAAATTCATAAAGAACTAGCAATTCCAATAGGGTCGGAAGAATTTGACCTTACATATCAAGCTATGGAGGAAACTTTTTTCTGAACTAGCAATTCCAACCGGGTCGGAAGAATTTGACCTTACGCATCAAGTTGTGGAGTAAACTTGTTCAGCCGTAGGTATCCTGTAGTAAGAGGAGTAGTTGTGAACCTTGTAGACCATCCCCACGGGGGAGTTCAAATTATTTTAGTATCACCGAGGATACAAAGCTCCTAATAATAGTATTTTCCATTCCCCGAGAAGAAAGATCCCTCAAGCTTGGTTGAGAGAAGCCGAGTCTCTTTGCACAATATCTGATACGTACCTCCCACACGCTGCCACACACACATCTCACATCACTTTACACCCACATACATAGCCACATCCATTTCAAAACACAACTCACACACCACTCAAAACACACAACCCAAACATGCACCAAGCACACAGTTTCCCTCCACCAAAACTTCCCACAAACCCCTCAAACACACTCACCTATTCACCTAGCAAGCACTCACAAGGACTGGCTTAACGGCAGTCCTTCCTCTCCCTTGCAAAACCCACATCCCACAGAGATAAACACTCGCGCACCCACGCGTACACACACACACACACACACATCCCCACACCCATTACCTTTCTGTTCTCTTAATTTTTTTTGAACACACACACACACACACACACACACACACACATATATATATATATATATATATATATATATATATATATATATATATATAAACGCGCACACACATAGCTACTGCCTCCCTCTATTTCGTTCTTCTTGTTCCACTCACTCAATCACCATACCCATTACACACTACATATACTCACACACTCATATTTTAAGCTCAACCCCCAATGCATCCTAACTCTCCCCCCTTTTTTTCGAACATCCACTAATTATTGCCGCTTCTAAAAAATATTTTTAACGCGCTCAAAAGATTCACGCTCGAAAAAGTGCAGGTATTATAGATAGTACGTATCAGATAATAAGTTTGTAGATGTGTAAAATACCTCCAAAAATTCAGATAGCTGTGCAGCCATCTATCATTCCGCGTGACTTGGCAAGCCTTGTGGGAACGTGGTTAGTAGGTTGTGCGTATACACTTCTTTGTATACCAAAACATGTAAAAGTATATGATATGTGGAGTTCCACCTATGGACAGCATCTGTAAGTGGTCTCCTACGAGGCAAATTATATTGAACACACAAAGCTTTTAAATTTTTATGTTCTCGGACCCGAACTATTAATATACGCTACCATACCCCCCACCCCCTCATTTTTGTAAAGAATATCTCTTGCAGTAACTAAACCATCTTGAACAACTAAATTAATTATATGACAAACACATGGAACATGAAATAATTCACCATCAAGTACAGGTTTCGACAACCCTGTACTTTAAGGTTGAAACATCAGTTGTATTGTTAGAAGTGAAACCAATAAAACAACCCTAGATGGGGGTGAATAAGGTTTTTGAAAATTAATGGGGAACTTAAACAAAACACAATCATGAAACTTAATCAAGCCAAGCAATATTTCAATGAAGATGCTACCTACAGAATCTCAAGCAATTATAGAGCAATAAGTAAAGAGATTGAGTTAGAGGTACTTGACAAGGAGATTTAAATGGCTCGGCTTGAACTACTCTCAAGCCTACATCCACATCTTCAAGGAAGTCCCTTGCAAGAGCACTAGAATTCACTAGCAACAATCTTCTTTCGGGTCAACATCAAAACGCTTACAACACTTGGTGATATCCCCACACCAAGCACAAGCCTTGAATCCACAAAGCTCACCCAAGACTTGACAAACCCAAGCCTTGATCACAATCCTTTTACAGAGATCAAATGTGTACAAAGAAACCCTCTTAAAAGAAAATGAGTACAAATGAAGCTCTAGTACAATAGAGAGATGAGAGAATTGATGACTTGAAGTATGCTCACTCTCAATCAAAGAATTGCTCACAAAGATGCTCTCTTTAATGATGTAAAATCATGAAGATGAAGAGAGAAAAGTTTAATCTATGAGCCTTGATGTTTCTCTAATGAATGGAGGCTTAGAATGTGGTTTCCATGGTGTATGATGAAGCCCCAAATCATTTATATAGAGAAGATATGAAATATACCGTTATAGGTAAAAAGTGAGCAAAACTGCTATTGCAGTCGATTGGGTTCCCTCAAAAATTGCTGTCGGATTTTTTTTCCTCAAAAATAGCCGTTAGAGCTGAATTTTGACCAATGCAGTAGACTGTATTACCCTACTACCTGTCGACTGTCTCATGGAACTCCTTTTCCTATTTTGGGCATAACTTTTTCTAAAAAAACGGATTGAGGTGCCGTTTTTTGTGTTGAAAAGCGAATTAAAAGTTTTACCAAGATATGAAAATATTAGAACTAAAAATATTTTTTAAATCCGAGTGAGCTCTAAAGTTCACTCATTTTCAAGAACCACACTTGTGTGAATAGTTATGAACTCATATGCAATGCACAAGGTGTCCTAAGATCTTTTTAGGTCATAGTCATCAATCTAAGCATCAAGCCAAGACTAGTTACATAATAGTAAAGATCAATCATAATCGATAGTAACTTAGCCTATGCATTCTTTCTTTCTCTTTGACATTAGACTTGATGAAGCTTCCATAGCATGTCCACTATAGCTTTAAGCTTCTTTGGCTTTAATCCATCTATCCAACTTCTCAAATGTGTCTTCACGAGTATGCATGTATATACCTACTAAGAGTACACTCAACGCAAACATTAGAACATAATCAATGTGTAGTTATCATCAAAACAAGATGGAAGCCTATATTATCCAACCATAGGGCTAACAAGAAGCATTATTAAAACTGATACTCATAATCTTATTTTTTATTTTAAATGCGGTACATGCATTGATTATAATAGTAGCAACCCTAGCTGCATCATGCAGATAAGGAAAGAGTTCGAAAGTGGTGATTATCTTGTTCATAGTGAATCAGAATCAATCTACTGGGCCATCTGTAATGCCCCTGAAAATCCAGAGCTCTATCGCCCCGAACCACCGGGTCGTTAATCTACCGAATCATATCCAACCTGTCAAATTTGACACATATTCTAAATCGTCGAATTCAGCATCGACTCCGATTTCCCAAAATACTATATTACAAGTTGTTTAGCTTCAAATATTACAACTTAAGTCCTTCACAATTCAAATTTCTAAGAAACAAGTTAACATACCGATCCATGCAGGGGTTGTGCTATACAGTTGTGATGAGCTCATCAAAATCTCACTCAAACTCTAACCCATTTCCGAATTTGCAACAGCTTATCATCACCTGCAGAAGGGAATCAAACGAAGGGTGAGTTTTGAAAGCTCAGTAAAGTCGTACAAGGACCACAAAAAAGATTACAACACAATTCCAAAGAATCCAACCGACAATGATTTTTGAAACACTTCGAACGATCAAACTCTCAATGATTTCTAAAATGATCAAAATTTATCATAAAGAAGTATCAAAATAGACAAATACAATCACGACGAGTTCCAAAACGATCAATAACGGATCATTTTCAAAGTCATCATTTCCAAATACGGTGATGACATCCCAAAGGATTTCAAAACATAAACAGATCATCTGAAACAGTCCTATCCAAAATACCAGGAAGACTTGTCAAGGGATTTCAACCCCAGCACCAGTCATTTCAGAAAACACTTTACAGTCATTTCCGTAACAGTCACGTCATTATAACATAGCAGAGAAAATAAAAAATCAACGTTGATCCTTGGCAGTTACAATGCCACTCAGGCAAAGTTGGTAGTGTACACATGCATGCTGAACCATAATAAATATTTGTCCCACTGGGTACTGGCCTGCTTTTCATGCAGGATTCAAACTAGCCTTATACGCCCTTCCACAAAACGGAAACCCAAGTCAACATAGAAAAATCAACAATATCAATGAGCTTTAACATAAGCTCAATTTAGCAAACTCAATTTGGATTCCAATAACAATAATCATAGTGACATATGTCAGTATTCGGATTTCCAGAACAAAATCATAAATACACAGCAAAAACAATTGCAAATAGTTAGCGGATTCAGGCACGACAATTCAGAAAAGCGGATACAAATAATTATCAAACTTGCTCAGCATGCAATAACAGGCGAGCATCACAAGATTTTCAAATAATCGATTTTGGTTCAATATTGGGGTTTCATGAGCAATAACATGCTGATATCAATACATAATTCAGAGTTCGACATTAGTCATAAATATATCAAAAGAGTACTTATGAGTACGAGTTATCAAAACAAGGGTTCGGACAAAAATCCTTATCCAGGGTTCCGATAGAATCCTTTACCTGGATTCGCAGTTAAATTATCCTAACTGAAAAGTCTGTTGGTTTAACTTAAATGGAACAATCCACTGATCAGAACAAAGTCTATAGTATAATATTATAACTTAATACAGACTCACTCATACTTCCAAAATGAACCTCCCTCACCGGATATGTAAAATTACCAAACTGCCCTTAAGTGTAAAATTACCAAAATGCCATTCTCAGACTTAAATCACCAAAATGGTCTTTTCGTAAGTAGAATCACTATAATAACCTTACCGTATACAAATTTACTCAAAAATATGCTTTATGGGTAAAATTAACAAAATACCCCCTTCGGGGTGGCAAATTACCAAAATACCCCCTCTCGCACTTGAATTACAAAAATAGCCTTCTCGCAAGTAAAATCATTCAAAAAATCTTACTGTATGTGAATTTACCTCAAAATACCTTTTATAGGTATAATTACCAAAATGCCCCTCAGGATAATAAATTACCAAAATACCCCTGGGGGTTTTCAATATCGAAAAAAATCCTAAAAACATCTTAAAATACCATTTAAATCATCCTAAAGTAATTTTTGACCTAAAAGTATTTTAGAAAACTTTTGCCAGAAAATCTTGAACCGGTGTTCGGACTGAACGCTAAAAGGTCTGTTTAGCGAAAAATACCTATCGGCCTCAGAATAGCCCAAAATTTTAAAATATGAAACATATAAGTAAAATAATATTTACTAAAAATTTTAGATTAAAATAACTTAATTTGTTAGGCTAATTAATTTAATAAATTTCTTTAATCGATATCCCAATTTAGCACCTTTCGCGGGTATTAAAAATTCCCAAAAAATTCCAGAACGTACCTATTGTAAACATATTGTGGGTTACTGTTTTGGACTTTGTCTAATTTTGACTCTAACTATTTATAAAAATTTGGATTAAAACTGCCTAAATTGATTTTCTATTTTTAGCAACAATAACAGTTACTATTCAAATCATGGCACACATTATTTCACATTGAAAGCACACACTTCTCTTCTTCTACCACATCTGTCGAGACCCATGAACTCTCAATTCTCACACACTCATTGCAACACTCAAATGCACACACTAAAACACCTACATACCCATTAATAGCTCTATAACACACTTTGACACACAATTTACACATATACCCACAGAATCACCTTCCTTATAACCTGAAATTACACCTACACATACACGAACAACGCAGTAATGCACACACCCCCACAGCCCCTCAATTTCACACTGAAAAACACATACACCCTTACTTAACCCACGCACACCTATATGTCCACAAAACAGCCTCATGGATGCTACCCCTCCCTTTCTTTGCTCATGCCCACACACAACAAACACACACACGCGCGCGCGCGCTACACAGTTCACCTTCACGCACACACACTGAACACTCAGAAACACACATACTAAACCCCAAACTCACACACTAAAATAAGATAGGATGGTTACCCAAAGAAATCGCTCAAATCTCCCTTTTCTTCCTCTAATTTTGTAGAAAGCACAGTGCTCAGTTTCTTCTTCCTTTCCTCTGTTCTTGGTTACTCTTCACTGTTCATCTTTCTTCTATTTTTTTCCTTATTTTATTTTTCCTCAGATTTTCTTCCTTATCCCACATTTTGTTATAGGAACATCATATTAGTCAGCATTGAGAAGTAGGAGGTGGCTCCATGTTGTGAGTATTTTCCCAAAATCTAACACCTAGGTATGAATTTTTAAGATTTGCAAAATGGCCCTTCAAGTTTCTAAAATTGCAAAATGGCCCAAAGTTTTGAAATTTACACTTTTTGCCCCAAAACTCTCCTAGTCTTCATTAATTAAATTAGATGTTACTAAAACATACAATAACACTCATTTCATTAATTTTTTTCATCATTAATTTTCAAAAATTACATTTGTGCCCCAAAATTCTTTTAAGCTTCGATACTCTACTAATACTTGAGCATCACCCAAAATTATTGCCCGTTTATTTTTCAGAGCACCGATGGTTACTTTAACCCGCTCCCAAAGTTCAGGATATTACACCATCACACAAGCATAACCAACTAGAGTAAAAGGAGATTTCCAAACATCGAAGTAAGACTAACTTTACAATCAAAATAATTAATCAAGCATGCTTTAGCAGCATTATACTGTCTAAGTGCATCGGATCTAATCGTGTTTCTATGAACCTTTTTGTACAAAGGTTGCACGTAAGTATTGATATATCTAGAGTGCTTAGCATTATTGGCAAAACTAAAAACTTATTTATTGTGAACAATAAATTTAGCAAGACTGACTCTTTGGTCTCGTTGATGATAGACAAATAATTTACCGTCAAAAGAAAATAATTTACCACAACACTTACATTGAGCTTTTCGAATGCCATCACAGAGGGTAATGCCTATTAAGATGTCCATTACCTTGATCACAAGAAAATAATTTACCACAACACTTACATTGAGCTTTTCGAATGCCATCAACCATAATATCCTCAAAATGATTCCAACACAGGGCTTTGTTGTTGGTTTTTCCCTCTTTTTTCCCCATTTAAACTTCTGGCGGACTACCAACAGGATTTCTCGGTTCTTCACCATGATAGCCGATCATTGGGATGGAATTCTGTTCCAGAGTAGTAGCTTCGCCAACCGAGCTACGTCCTTGACTAAAATAGTGGATATCTTGGGAAGGTGTATATTCAAAATCTGGAATGTTTTGGTTGAACTGCCAATTGACTTGCGTATCTATAGTTATTAGTGCGGATCTTGAAAATCAAATGGTTGTGGTGGTGCTTGTGGTGGTAGTGATGGTGATGGTGGTGTTGAACGTTTGCTAAGTGATTTAAATAAATGAGATATATTTGACGCTAAAATTATTTGAAAAAAATGAAAAATAAAACTAGTAAGAGTAATTGAATAAGATTAGTAAATAATACTAGTAAATAATTGAATAAGAGTAGCAAAGGAACAAGATTAGTAAATAATTAATTAATACTTGTAATTAAATATTAAGGAGGGTTAGTACATAGTAACAAAAAAGAATGGTAAGAAGCTTGTAGAATTTAGATGAGAGAGAAAGAAGATTGGTGTGAAAAATGTGAAGAAGACGGGGTGAATTTATAGATTTTTCAAAGTTTATAAAAAATCAAAATACCATTGAAAACTAGCTGTTTATAGATGTTAAGGGAGGGTAAAAGTACATAAAAGAGTTGTTAGAAACTTGTTGGACAAAAATACCCCCCCAAACTAGCTGTGATATAGCTATTGGGGCAGGGGGAGGGTTAAAAGTGGAATTTTCTAGAAAAATGGCCTTTGGAGGGAATCTGGGAAAAGGAAAAAATGGGGTAGGGGTCGAGCCGGGCCAGACTCGGTTTACTTGGGCCAGAGATTTTTAGTGCCTGACTCAGGCCTTTTTAAGGCCAGGGTGGGCTGGATTTTTTGGGAGAAGTTCTTGGCCTGGTCCAGGTCCAGGTCCAGGCCCAGGCCCTAGCCCATGGCTCTATGGTTCAGGCCCAGTATTGTTCATCCATAGGGTCAGGCTGGCGCTGGCCAAGTCAGGCTGACCCTGGCCAAGTCAGGCTGGCCCGCTGACGGCTCGACCTTTTTGATATCTCTACCTTCTAGCACACCTATCTATTGTGACAATGCGAGTGCCATTTTGGATTACTCGTGATGATGTTTTTCACAACCACATTAGACATATTGCGATGTTAGAATCAACAATATAGTTTACTCTCTCCAATTTATCAATAAAATCCTAACATTTCTTGGCTACAAACACTGCAGAGTAGGGGACAAATCCAACATAGACAAGAATGAGGCGTTGGCCATCTCGAGTGAACCATTGGGTTCATAAATTTCTAATTTTATCCACACTCGACGCCTAAGATTTCATTGTTCACCTTTACATGATACCTTGATCTATTTTTTTCCCTTTTTCCTCCTTATGTTATTTCAATATTTGCTTCACTATCTCATATGATTCATATGTCTGTTCTTATCTAAGATCTAAACCAAGACATGCCTGCTATAATGGATACCATCCCCATACCAAGAGTCAAACAACGAGAGAGAAGGGGGAGAGAGAGAGGGGGGAGGACTTCATGAAATCACCATTATCAGACAGCACCCCAAGGAAATTAGCATACTCTCTTCTCTCAAAAGTTCAAAGCTAAGTTTTATTGTAGTTACTAATTAAATAATTTGGCCCTGAAAATACTACGATTTATTGGGCTACATGGGCTTCAAAACATCAAAATCATTCTTTGCAGAAAATTATGTAATTAATCCAAGGATTTTTTATCATATATATGATTTTAGATGTTCATTAACATGGATACTGTTAGCCCTAAGGTTGGATAACCTTGACTTATATCTTGTTTTGATGATAACAACATATTGATTGTGCTTTAATGAATGCTATGAGTTGAGCATGAATAGATATACACACACTCATCAAGACGCTTTTGACAAATTGGATATTTGGACTAGAATCAAAGAAGCTTAAAACTACAGTGGAGTTGTTAAGAAACCTTCATCAAATTCAATGTCAAAGAGCAACAAATAATGCATAGGTTAAGTTACTCTGAACTATGACTGATACTTACTATTATCAACTAACTTAGGTTTGATACTTGGATTGATGAGTATCGCCTAGAATGAACATTGAACTCCTTATGCATTATATGTGAGTTCATAATCTTTCTAATAGACGTGCTTCTTGAATATGCGTTAATTTTGAAGCTACCTCAGATTCTCTCAAAAATCTTTTTGGAAGTAATTTTTTCATATTTTGATAAAATATTTTCATTAGCTTTTCAATAGAAAAAGTATTGCCACGATCAATTTTTTTAGAGAAAGTTGTGCACAAAATAAAAAAGTAGTTTTCGTGATAAAACAATGTTGTCGACATCATCGGAAATATAGTCTACAATATTAAGGCAGTAGGCCTCCAAAAGTACATTGTCGTCAACCACATTGTATTACAGTCAACTGTACATTTCACAATTATATAATAACTGCCAGTTTTGCTAACGTTTATGCCAAATCGTTCTACAATGGCTATACATTTTCTCTCTTTGGTCTCTTGATTTCATAATCAATACAAGAGCATCTTTCTAAACAAACCATTATTTAAATGAGTACTCTTCAAGTATTAATTCTTCCACTTCTCTATATTTGTAGATTTTCATTTGTCCTCATTTTTTTAAAGAGGATTTCTTTGTAGATCATTGTACAAGATTTGTATCAAAGCTTGGGGTTGTCAAGTTCTGAGTGAACTTTGTGGATTTAGGGCTCGTGCTTCATGTGTGGATACAACCAAGTGTTTGTACGGATTTTGATCTTGACCGGAAGAAAATTGCTAGTGGATTCCAATGTCTTAGACTTCCTTGAATAAATAAATGGATCTAAGTTTAAGAGTAGTTCAAATCAAACCATGAAAATTTTCTTGTCAAGTATCTGTAGCTCAATCTATTTTCTTATTGCTTTATTATTGTTTGAAATTGTTTAGTTAGCATATTACTTGAGCTTGTTCATTGGTTTGATTGAGATACATGCTTGTGATTAGTTTAAATTCTCAATCAAATTTTATTACGTTAATGCTCTAGGGTTATTTCAGTGGTTTCACGTACTCTAATGCTCTAGCAAATTTTGTAATACAAACAGTCTCTAGAACTTAAAATCCATCACCAAATTGATTAGAGTAGCACATCCCAAAACTTAAATCCATCTGTCTTTTCATAAAGTTGAAAAGTCAGAGTTCCAAAAAGTCATAAAATTTTGGCAAATACTATATGAAAAAATTAGGAAAAGGACTCCTATTGGTTGTTTCTATAATATTCCACATATTTAGTATGGAAAATATTATATTTGGATAACATTGGTACATATTGTTTGAATTGGTGTTTCCAAAATCAAAATCTACAAATGGTAACAAACACAATAAAACCTCAAAAACATGAAAACGAAAACAGAAAATCTGTATAGTAAAAAAAAAACAGTAAAAACATTGGAGCTATATCATTCATAAATTTCAATTTTGTAAAATACTGTTATTCGATCTTATTTTCTGTTTTAATTATCTTATACGACGTAGGACGATGTTTGAAGATAAAACGGAATGAATGGTAGTATAAGATCTTCTTTGAAAATGGGATTTGCAAACTAGTATTTGTGTAGATAAAATATAATAAAATTGTAGAAAATCACAACCTTTGTGTCTATCCCGTCACACCACTTTAAGTTATGAATATTACCTACATATTCAAAAAATCAAACTTTCGCTCAACTCCTCACGTTGTGGTAGATTATTCTCGTCCCAACAACGGGACAAGTACATAGACTGATACTCCTCCTTTTACAGTGGTTAATCGACTCCCATAAGGGAGACACTGATTTTTGTTCCCCCCCCTTTTTTTTTTCCCCTCTATCTCTTCTTGTTGTATGACAAAAAAAGGAAAAAAAAAAACTTTGGAGGACTAGGAGGTAGTTTGATTTAGATAAAAGTGATAGATCAAGGTTGCTTAATGAGGGCCAAAATGGTTGTGATAGATTAAGTGAAAAGGCTAAAAGGTGTTTGCACAAACACTGAAGCAACATGGATCACAGTCAGAAGTTAACATTGCAGTCTCATACATCCCTTTTATGCCTCAAAGAATCTGTATCCAATTTGGAAAGGGAGAGCTTCTTTATTCCAATTCCAATGAAGCCTATCCCCTCTGATATTTTATCCAAAGCTTGCCCCCCCTTTCTCTCCTGTTAACCTTTTGGAACGGATTTTCTTTTCCCTATCCCTAGAATGATTATTAGGCACGGTAGGAATGTAAGTGACTGAGGGAAACCGCAAGGGAGAACCAGAGAGACAAAACTCACCCACAATCTCTCTCTCTCTCTCTCTCTCACCGGATTTTCCTCCCTTATGTTGTCCCCATCACAGCCGCCCTCAAATCTCTTCCTTTCTTCCTTCTCAATTCTCAACATTCAAAACCTTTTCCTAAACCCTACCTCCAAAGTAACCAAATATTTCACATTTAATAAGTTGTTAATTACCCATTGTTATAGCTAATGCTGTGATTATTATATAAACAGCATCATATTTTCCCAAATTTGTAGCTTCAGCATTCATGGGGAAGACTTCCCTCCCAACAGCTACCGAACATACATCCCTCCTGCCATTATTGCTTCCTCCTTCAAGGATGCTTCTTAACCTCAGCCACATTCTCCTATTCTGCCTCTTAACCTCTCTTTCCCCTCTCATTAGAGCCACCCTAAATATCACCCTTCCCCATCAACACCCCAACCCAGAAGCTGTGGTTCAAGAAGTTCAAAGGTAAATCTTGTAATCCAACCATTTCCCCGTAATTCCCTTCAGCATTTTGCCATCTGGGACCCCTTGCTTTCTCAGAAGTCAGAACACATTGCAGAAATGTAAACCCCCAATTTTCAATTTTGCTAATACTGGCACAGTGGCGCATATTTTCACCTGAAGATCAAACAAAATCTCATCCCCTGCCTGGGCGCATTCTACCCATTCGGGTCTATTTCCTTTTATAGTTATTTTACCAAAATTTACCCAAGTTCCAGTGTTTGCTCGCTTTAGCCATCTGGGTCTCACTCAATTTTGAGAAGAACCTTGAATTGAAAACCCAATCTGGATTTTACCCATCACGCCGTTTTGCCATCTGTTCCATTTCCACGAAAAAAACCATCTTGGTTCTCCAATTCAAGTGTTTTACATTCTGGGTACACACATTGTAGGTTTTTTACCCACATTTCACTCTTTTTTTGCTGCAGGAGACTCGATGTATCCATATCCAGAAGACAAATGCTGGCCACCGCCACCGCTAACGCAACCTCCCAGTCAAAAGCCCAGCTCTCCTGCCTCACCGGAAACCCTATAGACGACTGCTGGAAATGTGACCCAAACTGGGCCAACAACCGGCAGAAGCTGGCAGACTGCGCCATCGGGTTCGGGCAGGCCTCGGCGGGCGGAAAGGGCGGCCAGATCTACATCGTGTCTGACTCTTCCGACCCCGACCCGGTAAACCCGACTCCCGGCACCCTCCGCCACGCCGTCATTCAAACGGAGCCCCTATGGATCATCTTCTCGGCCAACATGCTCATCAAGCTGAAGCACGAGCTGATCGTGAACAGCTTCAAGACCATCGACGGCCGCGGCGCCACCGTGAAGATCACCGGCGGCGGGTGCATAACGCTGCAGTACATCAGCAATGTCATCATCCACAACATCCAGGTGGCCAACTGCGTGCCGTCGGGTAACACTATGATACGGTCCAGTCCAACGCACGTCGGACAGAGGGGCATGACGGACGGCGACGGGATATCGATATTTGGGTCTAGGAACATTTGGATCGATCATTGCTCGCTCTCTCACTGTACGGACGGTTTGATTGATGCCATCATGGGGTCCACCGCTATTACCATCTCGAATAACTATTTCTCCCACCATGACGAAGTTATGCTCTTGGGCCACAATGATAACTACTCGCCTGATTCAGGAATGCAGGTAGACTTTCCTTTTGGGCTGTAGGCTAACCATTTTTGAGCTGCGCGCTGCTTTAATGCAAAGTGTGCGTTTTGGACCCAATTTCAGACACAAAAATTTTAGTGCATTTGCGAAAGACTTTGAACCTGTAACTTGTATCATGAGCTGCTAGATCTCTAAGGTTTTCTCTTGGTCAAACACGTAAGATTCTAAACGAGGGAGATAATAAGAAGAGAGTATGTTTGTTTATTATTTTGATTTTCTGTTTTGATTTTCCATCATTTTCATAATCTCATAGCAAATATTGTTCTGCAATTTTATTACTTTTACAAATTCTTTTGTAGTTACTCTTCTCCGACAACAACAACAACGACAGTTGAAAAAAAAATGTAGGCGTTTTCACATTGTGAATTAAGTTTTTTTAGAATACGAGATAAACGTACTCGATATAATTTTTTTTTTCTTTCGAATCATGATTGCAAAAATTAAAATAATAAATGAAGGGATCAGATCAAATCTCTTTCTGAAAAGTAAGAGGGTGTTATGTACTGTAATTGTAACAGGTGACGATAGCGTTTAACCATTTTGGGGAAGGGCTAATACAGAGAATGCCTCGGTGTAGACACGGCTACTTTCACGTGGTGAACAACGATTTTACGCAGTGGGAGATGTATGCCATCGGCGGTAGCGCCAACCCGACCATCAATAGTCAGGGCAATCGCTACAATGCACCAGCTGACCCAAGTTCTAAAGAGGTATCATTCTAATTTTGGCCTACCGGCAATTGCTTACAATACAGCTACATACCTTTGCAGCATGTTAGCCATCCCATCCACTATCTCGAACGCGCTTTGGAGCTTTCATCGCATGATTTTTCTTAGAAGGTCAGGTGTTTTCATATTATTCAAACAATTTTCCATATCCATTGTCAAGAAAAAGGTCTTCACCAAGCTATTATTCACTGTTTTTTTCCTTAACGTCACATCTCATCCTTTGTCACAATTAAACATAGGTTTTTTTTTCTTCTCTAATTAATACGTATTTAAAACTTAATTATCAATTTAAAACAGTATTAATTACGAGAAAAAAAATCCAATTAAACATACCTTCACATGCTCATGATACGTGACCAGATTATGGTACAGGAAGCATGTGTTGTATGGTGAATATCCGTGTGAATAGTGATGGTTTATGCCTACTTTTTCTGAACTGAATCCGTACAATAAGTGTGTATGTTCGCCATACCGTATAAACTACCATTACGTATGTATTACTAACTGCAACTGCGATGGATAGGTGACGAAGCGCGTGGACACAAACGAGGGAGACTGGGCGGGGTGGAACTGGAGGACAGATGGGGACATAATGGTAAATGGAGCATTCTTTGTTCCCTCCGGTGCAGGCGCAAGCGTGCAGTACGCCAAGGCCTCCAGCGTAGAGCCCAAGTCCTCTGCCCTCATTGAGCAGCTCACAATGACCGCCGGTGCCCTCGGTGGGCCCAGGTACATTAATACTGGCCCCCCGCTCTCCTTACTGCCTTTGCTTTTGCTTCTTTTAGTTGACAACTGAATTACCTGCGCGCTTAACTGCACCGCAGTGGGGGCATTGTGAACTTTTGGGGAAATACCAAAATGCCCCTGCCCACTTGCTAGTACTTTTTGCAGGATTTTCTGAATTATTGCACCGTACCCCAAGTGGGTTATGGTAAAAGTTTTCAAAGAATCCTAATAACATTTGCAACTTGTCATTTCCACTCGTAGTTGTCACCGTTTTCCGTATAGCTAGCCATTGCAGCCTTTGAGCATTCATTCGAGATAAAGCAAGGATTGGTCTTAAACTTTCTTGCCACGCGAAGAAAAATGTAGAATTACAATTAAGGAACAGCATACATTACTGCACACTAAAAATGTAAGATTGCGTTTGAAATCGTTTTTATTTATTTTAAAAAATTATCTGTTGACAGATAATTTTAATTTTTTTCTTCAGTTTTATAAATTAAATTTTTAAATGGGACTTTTTTTTAAAACTTTATTTTAGAGTTTTCAGTTTTCAATTTTGAGTTTTGTTTTGTTTTTTTTTTTTTTTGAGATTCACCTTTTAATTTTTGGTAGAAGCATTTTATATCTCTTCTTCCATTCAATCTTCATCACCAACATCTATCATCCAAGAACATTAAACCAACAACATTGCCAACCACCGCACCAACTGACTGCCACCACCATAATGACCAACACGGCCAACCACCGCAGTCATTGACCGTCGATCTTCCACCACTACTATTCATCACACCCGAACACCAAATTTTCCCATGACGCCAGCTACCATTGCCACTGACCGTTGCCACCACTACTAGTGACCAACACACGAATAACGTCAACCACCATAGCCACTAATAATCACAACCACCACCACCTCTAACCAATACTAGTTAACACCAAAACCTCTGACATCGGTTATACCATGGCACCACCACTCCCTAAATTCAAATCACCATCGTACTGACTGCCATTTTTTTCAACAAATACCACCAAAAGATTTCATTCATCGATTAGCTTTAAAATCTTCGATTTGTGCATGTAAATTTCAAACCAATTCAACTATTCACTCAATCAAACAAATGAAGCCCTTATTCACAAGCTAGTCTGTTACTGCCATAGCAGTAGTTGGACAAAGGCAGAAGAGATGTGTTGATGGTAGTGAGAGCGCTTCTAGTTGTTGAATATGAAAGCTTAGAATAAACTCTCAAGTATTGAAAAATGATCGAAAAGAGAAGAGAACGAAACTAGAAAATAGAAAGAGAAAAATAAAAGTAAATTAATTATTCAAAATTATATCAAATAACACATCAATTTTGTAAAAAAAAAAAGGAAAATTCAAAGAGCTTTGTTTTTTGATTTTTTTAAAAACAAAAAGTAAAATGGATTTCAAAGACACTCATATCTTTAGTTTACAATTGATGTTTTGAATTTCAATAATGCTCTTTCAGAAAAAGTAACGGTACGTTATACTGAATTTCAAAGCTGGAAATCTATTTTGAGCGACAATTTACTTGTGGTTGAGATTATAAAAGAAGGGTTGACAGAGACAAATACTCCTACTCCTACGTTTGAAGCTTTCTTTAAAATAATGGATCCACGTGATCATGCGGGCTTGAGAATCTGACTGACCAACGACCTTACAGAATTGAGTTGTCTTCTTGTAGTGTAGCCTTTTTCAATTCTGCTTCTATGCAGTGCTCTACTTACTATTATATGCTGGGCGTTCACTCTCCGAGACTAACTTTGGTCCTGGAAAGACACAAGTCACTCCTGAGAACCTACCCGGGTTACCTTTTATCTCAATAGCAGTGCTCCTTATCTTACTCCGAAAAAGTCCCCCAAATGACTGAATGCTCGTGCAGTTTCCCTTAATTTTATGACAGTAGAGAAATGTGCTGTAACGCGGTTGGGACTGATGGGTTTTGTTGTTAAAGCCAAATGTAGGACCAGGCCCCTCCCCAGGGTGGAGGTCATGTGAATGTGGAGTTATATATTCTCTTATGCTTTCCAGCCCATAAAATGTGGGGTCTACTAGATGTTTATTGGGAAAGAGAATGGGTCCCAATTGCTGGAAGTAGACAGCACAGCCTTATCTGCATCTTGTTCTAAGCAATAGTGTGTCATCCCACAATGCCCTATTTGCTGCTCCATATTCCTTCCTTTGTTGAAATTTGCCATCCTAAAGCCCTGTAAAGAAGTGCTTTCTTGGTTACTTTACTTGGTTCGTTTCTCTCCTATATGCATATATTTGTCCAGCAACATTTTTCTTATCTTTTCTTGTCTTTGGATTTAAATCTAACCGATGACATTATTATATTTTTCTTCTTATCTTCGAGCAAAAATCGTACTAATCATAATATCATTAAGTACATAGTACAAAATAGAGTACATAAAAGTACGTAAAATTGCTGTTAGATGTTGAGCAACTTTATGAGATGCTCGAAATGACTTAGGCCGTAGGACAGAACGATCTGATCGAAATTGAACTTGCTGTTTCCATGCATCACATTTACTTGGAAAATTTTAGTGCTCATTTGGACTGGGGCGGTCATAGAGTTCCTGCATTTGTATACTTTGTGGTATCTTGTTTACTTTGTGTTAGAACCGCATAAGGCAAGAATCCTAGGAAATATTGCCATCACCACAATTAATCTTCAAAATGGATCATTTTGTTCAGCTGTTGGGTTCAGAAGTGCCATTGCCATGGGAGTTTTAGTTTCAAGGCCTACTTCACCCATGTCCACCCTTTTTGTGTTCAAACCCAAGTATCCAATTTTTCTAGCGGTAGTAGCCATAGTAGTTCAAATTTGACCAATAGGGCGCTCTAAAGCAGGCTCAACCTCCCTTGCAAGGATTTGGTCACTTAGATGCACTGCACATACACTGCCTTTTAATGAGACACATTCCTTGTCTGAAGTTGTTCACCACCCCGCTGCGGGCTAGGCCATCCTTTTTACCCATCTTGTCTTATTAAATGAGGTCACCTGTAGAATATAAAATAGAGGTAACATGGTTCCACTTGGCGCATCTGTTTCTTCCGTGTGAAACGATGTTACAGTAAACCCAAAAAGGGGTTTGTCCAAGTAAACATAACTCCAAACTATCTCTAAAAAACTAGTTAAACCTAGCTTTCCATGTACTGTCGCTTCACATTTCCCTACATGGTTTGAATCCAACTTGGACCCATTTTTCTCGATGTCTCTCTCTCAGGTCCCTTTTTGGACTATTTTATGGCATAAACTAGCACCTAGCTAGAGAAGGTTCTTTCTCCGCGCCGCATCAGCGTTCGTTACTTATTATTGTTATAATTATATAATGTTATGATGTATATTTTATTTTATTAAAATATTCCAACTGTAATTACTATTACTATCATGGAGTTGAACTTAACTAAAAGTTTCTTCTCACCCACCTGGACTTGTGATTCTTTGTATTAGTTCCTTATGTTTATCAACATTGCAAAACATTGGTTTGTTTCTTGGTGCATAATTATAATGTTTGATAAATGCTCGTGGATGAACCATATCCACATTCTACAGGGACAACACTCCGGTCTTACCAAGCGACGGTGGGGCAGGGAGGAGCGGGATGGGGTCAAGCGGCGGCAACAACGATGGCGACTATTTCGGAATGATATTTGGAAGCACCGCTCCACCTCTGTCGTCATCTAGAACCATCCCCATTTTTTTGTCCCTTGTATTCGCTATGATTTTGGACATTACCACCAACCGTGGTGCTATTTTATCATTATTATTCTCGTTACTATAGTCGTAGTTCACATATATAATGGGATAAGGAAAACAGCAAAGAAAATTTGGTTACTCAATCCATTGCGTGGTCCTACTTTGTGCATGATTGGTATGGGCATCAACGACTTGATGTGTTCTATGAGTGGGTTCCAACACCTTTTTTAATTTTCTGCATCATCTCTTCCATGTCCTATTCTCGGAATACAAGTTGGCGTCGGCGCTTCATTTGTTTTGTTGAATATATGAAAGGTGTTTTCAAAAAGTATCACTAAAGCTACAAGTAAAATTGAAATGAAGTGCGTGTGTGTGTGTAGGCATGTGTATCGTTTCTTTAAGAGAAAGAGTCTTTAATATACGCTACAAGTTGCAACCGCGGTGTTTGTTGACTTCTGTTCGTGATATTTCGACCATTTTGTGTATGGTGTGAAGGATAGAATATGGGTGGCATTCTGGATTGCACGTTAGTCAGCTTGTGATTTCCCAACAAGACTTGTCATTCGATTTTCTTTTGTTTGGGTGTCTTTTTTCACGATGCAACGTCATTCATAACATGGGGATGTCCCCTTCGTCCAAGATAGCGTCCAAACCGTCCAAAGAGAGATTCTTGAAAGGCTAATGAAATCTCTCTCCCGCACCACCCTCGAAAGAAATAGATAAGAAAAAAAAGTTGTGTAGAGAAACGACTGAGACTGAGAATCACATGTTTGCTCAGTGCCCTTTTGTCACTGACTTGTGGAAACTAGCCCTTGATAAAATTTAGGCACAACTTACTCTGTTGTCGTGGCCACAGTTTAGTACTTATGCTGCAAATCTATTTAGAGGAAAAAGCTTCAGAGCCATAATAGGAATGTTAGAGTGGCTGCCACAGCTCGTGAGATATGGTAAGAAAGAAATGCAAGAATTTTTGAAAGAAGAGGATCAAATGTGCAGGGTTACCGTAAAGTGATCATCTGCTCTAACAACTTAAACTGTTAGAGAATGTGCCCAACAATGTTAGCTTGCTTATCATTCGCCCTTACGTGCAAGTGTCCGATTGCATTGGGAGATACAAATCAAATTAGAAATAAACTGAGTGCAACACAAATCAAGTAAAAAAATAAATTGAATGCAAATAGCACAATGATAAAGGGGGACTAGATATGTAAGCGGGAAGAATCGAACTCAAAATCTTACTAAACCAAAGTTCTGATACCATGTTAAGTTACCATCTGATCTAAAAAATATTATTATACGATACACCCATTGATTCTTAGATGGTTGGTACCATCGGTTCCCTAGTACCCAATTTTTTTTACTAAGCATGAGAATAGCATTGATAAGATAAAAAGTTACGGATATTTGTCATATTAGCCTCTTTGGCTTTACATTTTCAACATGTACCAAAAGAGCCATAACATCCCATGACTAACTCAAAAACTTACATAAATTCAGAAAAAACAAAGCAAACATCTAAACACATGCGGGGGAGACCCAAACATGGTATTAGACCTCATGGTTGCGACTTGAGCTTTGCACCAAGAGAATGACGTGAGCTTTGATGGTTGATTGACTTATGCGAGGGGGGGACACAAAATCTGCAAGCGACTGAACGAATTGAGAGTGAAACCATCCCTATAAAAACACAACATAGAGCAAAGGATCACCCTCATAACAAGCTCCTCTACCTTCCACCGCAAGATCAAAAGCACAAATACCACCCTGCCACCGAACAAGGGAATTAAACCAACCACATCAGGAGGCTTAAACAAATGAACGAGGTCCTAAGTGCCCCATACCTGCCCTTAAACCTGTGTATCAAATAAGAGATTGAACTACCTCAGAAACCCCCACTCCCCCCCCCCCCCCCCAAACCCCAAAACCCAGCCCCTAAGGCCATATACCCCCCCACCCCCATCCCCCTCCTATAAAGAAATCCATGCCTATAAACTAACCTAGCTAAAGCAAAAAGGATGGAAAAGACTAGGAAATGTAAGAACCCCTCAAAAAGTCCCCCAAGACCTGTTATCAGATTGGACAGATCACCCTTAAACCCCACAAACCAAAAAAAAGTTCACTAGAAAAGGCTGAAAGTAACATAAAGAAAATTTTTAGACATGAGCAGTGAAAATAATGGGAATCCACCGGGATAGGACCTCCGCTGCTATATCTTTGTCTGGTTATGGAGGAAATTCGCTGCGGGCGAACTCCAGCCACTGCTAACGAAATTCTGGCTCCGCCGTTATGGGACACCAAGCCCAAATACGAAGATCCTTTATCCAAGGAACTGAGCTGATCAATCACTATAAGAAAAAAGGGACTTATAGCGATGAACAATTATGTCGCTAAAAGTGCCTATTCCGTCCGCAAAAGACTTTTAGTCACGGACATCCCGTTACTAAAAGTCCGTTGGGATTAACCCCGTTGCTAAAAGTTTGGCAACGGAATTTGAAAATCTAAGTGAATAGATATTTCATTAATTTAATATTTCTCTTTGGGCACCCTTCTTTCGTGTGGCTCATAGGATTTGGCCTCTGTTAGACCATCACCTGAAAAAATTAAAAAAAAAATGAGCGAGAGCCCAACAAGTACACAAACCATGTTCTAAAATAGAGTTTGGGATTTACTAAACATGCCATAGTTTATTCGTTTTAAAACTGGTAATGATTCCATACGAGTTACTATACATATATATACTTTAATAAGCGAATCATGCTTGCAGGTAACTCTTCCAAAACGATTGTATAACGATTCCACAATAGTATTTAACACCGAATGAAATCCCAACTCATTTTTCCACAGTATGCTGCTATAATTCCCCCAAAATCCGGAGCTCCACCGCCCCAAACTCTTGGGTCGTTAACCGACCGGATCACATCAAACCTGTCAAATCTGTTCACCAACACATACTTTAAAGCATTCGATCCAACACCGATCCAAATTCCTTAAAATACAAGATTTCCCTAACAGTTCAAACTTAACTATTAAAACCTAGGTTCTCAATAACCTGGTAAAATGATTCGACTGTACAGACTCGCGCAGCGGTCACACTACACTATGGTGGCGGGCTTACCGGAACCTCACACAGACTCTAACCAATTCCCGAACCTGCTGCAGCTTATCATCACATGCAGAAGGGACTCAAACAAAGGGTGAGCTCTTGAGAGCTCAATAAGGTCGTTCAAGGACCAACAAAAGAATTACAAGACGATTCCAAGAATCCAACTGACGGAGATTTTCAGAATAATTCAAACGGTCACAACTCAATGATTTCTAAATAGGATCAAAATTCATCATAAATAAGATACCAAAATCGCCAAACACAAGCACAACGGTCCCAAAACAATCAACAAAAGATCCTTTTCAACGTCATCAATTCCAAGATACATGTGGTTTTCCAAAAGATTTCAAAACGTACACAGATCATCTGAGACAGTTTTTTCCAAAATACACTGAAGATTTTTATTTCAACATAAGCACAAATCATTTCAGATAATACTTTTCAGACAATTCCGTAACAGTCACGACAGTATACAGAGCAGATAAAATAAAAAAATCAACGTTGATCCTAGGTAATAGCAATGTCATTCTGGCAAGCTAACAGAGTGTACACATGCATGATGTATCAAAATAATTACTAGTCCACTTGGGTACTAGCCTGCATTCCATGCAGGATTAAGACCAGCCTTATAACGCCGGCCTCAGAACAAAATAGATTTCCAGTTCAACATAGAAAAATCAACAATATCAATGAGGTTTAACATAAGCTTAATTTACCAGAATCAGATCGGATTTTAATAACCATAACATATCGTATAAATCATCATTCAAAATTTCCAGAAGAAAATCACAAATAAACAACAAAACGATTGCAAATAGTTATCGGACTTAGGCACAACAATTCGAAAGAACGGATAAAAATAATTATCAGATTTGCTCATCATGCAATGCATGGGAGCATCACAAGATTTCCAAATAAGCGATTCAAGTTCAATGTTAGGGTTTTCTGGGTAATAATATACTAATAGCAATACACAATTCAGAGTTTGACATTAGCCATAAGTAGATCAAATGAGTACTTACGAGTACGAGTTATCAAAATAAGGGTTCGGACGAAAGTCCTTACCCAAGGGTTCAGATAGAATCCCTTATCTGGATCCGCAACTAGTTTATCCTAACCGGAAGTCTTTAGCTTTATCCTAAATGGAATGATCAAATCATCAGAACATAGTCTACAACACAATATTATAACTTATTACAGACTCACACATGCTCCCAAAATGAAACTCCCTCACTGCGTATGTAAAATTATCAAAATGCCCTTAGGTGTAAAATTACCAAAATGTCCTTCTCGGACTTAAATCACCAAGACGGCCTTCTCGGACTTAAATCACCAAGACGGCCTTCTCGTAAATAGAATCACTAAAATAACCTTCCTGTAAGTGAATTCATGCGAAAATACCTTTTACAGGTAAAATTTCAAAAATACGCCTAGGGTGGTAAATTACCAAAATACCCTCTATTGCAATTAAATCTTCAAAATGACCTTTCTGTAAGCAAAAACACTAAAATATCCTTACCATATGTAAATTTACTCAAAAATACCCTTTATGGATAAAAATACCAAAATACCAATGCAAATTACCAAAATGCCGCTGGGGATTTTCAGCACCGAGAAAATTGAAAAATATCTTAAAATACTATTTTAAGCATCATGATATCATTTCTGGCCTAGAAAGTATTTTAAAAACTTTTTCCAGAAAATTTTGAACCGGTGTCCGGACCGAGCGCTAAAAGGCCAGTTTCACGAAAAAAATACCTATCGGCCTCCTTAGAATGACTCAAAATGTTAGAATATAAAACATATCAATAAAAGAGGGTTTTCATAAAATTTTTAGATTAAAATAGCTTGGTTTGGTATGCTAATTAACTCAAAAATTTCTCCTAATTGATGCCCTAATTTAGCGCCCTTCGCGGATACCGAAAATTTCCATAAAATTCCAGAACGTACGTCTCGTAAAATATTGGGGGATAAAGTTTTGCACTTTGTCCAATTTCGACCCTAGATATTTATAAAAATTCGTGAAAACCTGCCTAAATTATTTTTCTACTTTTAGCGACATTCTTTTTTTGGTTTTATTTTTAACTGCCCCAATTGTCTACTGTTCATTGCCTTCTCGGCAGGCTCTCTCCCAGCATAACATCTCCACACCCACTTACACCATTCACACACCCATGAATTGCTACACTATAACCCATATATACACATCCAAAACACACAATTCTACACCCCAACACACACAGATTCACACACTTATACACGAATTCCACACACAAATACCCTTAACCCACACACACACAATGAAACTACACAAATTACACACACACACACACACACACAATCGCACCTAAAAATGCACACACAAAGCACACTGAAACACGCATACACCTACTAAAACACACACACACTAACGTCAAAAGGGAAAGGCTACCTTTGTGAATTTCATCTTGTTTCCTCCTAGCTCCCTCTCTCTCTCTATGCTCTTTGCTCTGTTTTCTTTTTTCCCTCCGTCTTCTCTATTTTCCATTTGCTGTCTACTGTTCACTATTTCTCTTCTTCTTTGTTTCTTTAATGTTTCCCTTCACCCGAATTTCCTGATTTTGTTTTCTGTTTTAACATGTAATCTTAGTTTATGGTTCAATTAGGTTAGTCACCCACCATAGTGAGAGGTGGCACCATGTTGCGAATATTTTTCCCAAAATTTGACACCTAAGCATAATTTTCCAAAATTTGCAAAATAACCCTCTATTTTTCCAAAATTTTAAAAATTACGTTTTTGCACCAAAGTCTTTTTAAGCTCACATGCACTACTAATACCCGAGCATTGCCCAAATTTAATGTCCGTTTATTTTTCGAAGCACAGATAGTTATCTTAACACGCTGCCAAAGTTCGGGATATTACAGAGACGATACAATAACCATTTAAAAATTAAAAGAAACAAAAAATATTTTTGGAATCTGTACTAAACCCTACATATGTTTCTAGGTCTTTTAGTTATTTTCTTTGTAAACTAGTACCTAAAAGTTGCAATTTAGGTTATTTTATTAGCACAACAAATTGTCAAACCGTTTGAAGTTGGAAAACAGGTTGACAACATGGTTTTATTAACAAATATTGAATTGCTTAAAATTCAATTGACCAAAAAATTATGATTGCGGTTTAAATGATTATGGCTGATAAATTCAGGGTCTAATTGGTGTGACCTTTAGGAAAAATAGTTGATGACCCCTCCACTATATAAGATGTGCAACTTCACCCCGCCATTTCAAAAAAAATGTACTAAAACCCCCAACTATTAAAGAAATACCGCTCTTTGGACGAGATCCAATCAAATTAACCCCACGTGAAAAAACACTTGCTCTTACTAATCGACATCTTTTTCAAATGACAACTATGCCCCTTTCTTCACTTTAACTCCTGTCAACTATCCCTACCCCCACAATGGCACCATCATTTCACATAACCCGCGCTTGCACACACACACCCTTTGCCACACCCCCATAGTTGCGTCCCCCAATCCCCATCCTCTTCTCTGACAACCACACACAGAGACCCACATACACCACGTCTTCTGTGTCAAACGTGTTGCCCGTGGCAGTGTGTCGCCTTCATCCCCCATCACCCACCGCCCCACACACCCTGCATACACACTCCCAGTCACACGACAGTCGCCCCCACCTTCCACTCCCCAACCACACACAAACTTCCAACCACCGCGTCTCTTCTGCCATCTTGTTTCCAGCAATAGTGTCTGCACTGACTTTGGTCATTTCTTCCTAATACACATTAATACACATGCACACTCACATACTCAGTTCCAGTCTAATGTCATCCACCATTTTTTTTTTGTTTTTGGTATGATTTTGAAAATCTTAATTGATTTTCAGCCTCTAGTGAAATCATGGGTTTAAGCAGTAGTAGTCAGTAGCGGATCTACAGTGTGACGGGGGCCCGGGGGGGGGGGGGGGTAATGTACCCCCTCAACTTTTACAAAAAAAATATTTAATTTAAAAAATCACACAGTCTTCTACTCGCTCTCTCTCTCCCCCCTTTGTGCGACAGCTCATAGTCACTGACCCTCAAGTCAGTCACGGACACGGGCTAACCAACTCTGTCCATTCGGCCACTCTGACGAGCAAATCGTAGACGGAGGACGGTAAAGCAGACACCCACCATGACACCATCCCCCGACGCTGATGATCTGCTTGAGCTTGACTTTGTCTCTCTATGCGTGGACTGTGATAGCAGGCACGCAAACGATCTGGGGTTTTGATTTTTGACAAACCCACCAGTAGGTGGCGACGAGTTTTTAGGGTTCCACCACTGCTCATAGGTCACTACCACCAAGCACACCGACCACGGCTCACGGCGACTCAGCGATGAGTCTTTAGGGTTCTGCCACTGCTTATAGCGACACGAAGAGGACTCCACCGGTGGCCAAGAACCCACTATCGGTAGCAATTTCGATCACCGCCCCTTTTTTATCTCCACTGCAAGTGCATATATGATATACCTCCATGTCCTCACCAGGTTCAATCTCTACAGGACAGCTCAATCTTTAGCGATAAACGATGCCATTGATGTCTGCGATAAATCAGGCAATTTGGTCTTTCAATGCCTCAAAGATTCTTATAATGATTACTATTCGAATTATGCGGTCTTCTATTTGCAAGTACAATCGCATTCTAATCAAAAAATGATTAATAGAGCTTTGAACACTTTTAGTTTGGAAAAAAATGAATAGTCATATGCCTAGTATATTGTCATATAACTCAATTCTAGAGCATACGTCTCTTACTTGCATCGAATGTTTCATGAGCTATCTTTTCATCTAACTTTCTGTTTTGTGTTGTGGATATCAAATAGATAAAAATAAATAAATAAATAAAATGAACTTTTGCTAGATTTTTTTTTTGTGTGTATGAATTGGATTCAGAATTTTAAAATATTAGTTTGATACGGTTTTGAAGATAAATTAAATAGTTTTCAAATGGTTTATGCTATAGTAAATAAAAACATAATATTTAGATATAGTGATACCATGTTGTGACCTTTTCAGGACATAATATTTAGTGAACTTAACGCAGATGCCTTTACTTGTACATTATTATATTTGTTTGTAAGTTATTGTATCTTGTAAAATACTCATACTTATTCCTTTTTAATTTTTGACACATGGCTTTGGTTTGAAAAAGAAAAAGGAATTTTGAAATTTTACACATAGAGTTATAGTTTGGTAAACCATAAGTTTGTGGAGTTCTTTTTCAAGAGAGGAAAATTTTTATGAGATTATCGGCTTTTGTAAAACAACTAACTTGAAGCTGATTTTATTTTCCTAATTGTCATATAAATTGCTCAATAAAATTATTAAAAAATAAATAAAATTTTTATTTCAATGTTAGATGTTTTGATAGATATATGGCTACGAAATGTGGGAGTACTTGATATGATGATTGTGATTTCTTGAGTCATGTATATACAAAGAAGATTGGCAACATAACTTAATTTGTATGTATATTTTAGCATGTCAAGTGCATGCATGCGTAGTGAGATTATGTAATATATCATGCATGTATTTCTGTTTCTTGCGCTTAGCTTTGCTAGCTTGAACCTCTAGGCATGCATGGCTGTTCAGTATAATTGCGCTTAAATCGTGGAAGAAGAAGGAAAGAAAATAAAAATTGCAAAGTGGATGTTGCCAAAGTCTAGCGATCGAAATTATACTTTGGTGAAGAAGTAAAATCATGATAACCGAAGTATTTGATTTCTGATTATTTTGACTATTTGACATTTTTCATAGCTGTGGTACTTATGTAACATCTCGAAATTTTCGGAACGTTAACACTCGATTCATCAATCACTTAATCATAAATTCCTCAAACTCAAACAAAATAAATACCACCAATCTGTCAGAGCAGCTAATCCATCATTCAATGTATTACTTTGAGTACACAATCATGTTCAATAAACTAAATTTAAACCTGAAAATGAACTATAGAGGTTCACCCACGCAGGGGTTCTAAAGAGAAACTATACTTAAGTTCACTAGCTTACATGCCTTTAGTCCAATTTCAAGTAGTCTAACGCTGGTTACTACCTGCTGAAAAGAAGTCAAAGGGGAGTGAGTTTTTGACAGCTCAGTAAGGTCGCTCAAACAAATAAATTAAGAAATAGTTTACAAATGCAAAACGATGTTGGTTTTGTTCAAAGAAACAATTCGATGATAAATTCCATAATTATCACAACTAATCCAATCAGATATTAATATGACTTTCGGATACGATGCAAATAATCACGAACGCTATTGAACATGAGTAATTGCAAAGCCATACAGGCAATGCAAGGTAATCACTTAGCAAAGCCACAAAGGCGATGCTCATTAACACTTTCTACCGGCTAGTCCATCAAGGCACTAGCCCACACCAATAAACCGGCTAGTCCATGAAGGTACTAGCCCACACCAATACGCCGGCTAGTCCGTCAAGGTATTAGCCCACACCAATATCCTCCAATATACACCAACTCCCGCCAAACACACCAATGCAGAAACTCATGCCAATTAAAAGAATGACAACAAATCGATAATGCAACATGTTATTCAATGCTCGATGGACAATAAATATTGAGCATCAATACGAGTTTCAATAAACGATTTTAAGGCTCAATGAAAAGTTTTTCAAGCAAATAATGCGACTTAATCAAAATAACAGAATCCATAAGAATAGCGATAACAATTCAAAAAAAAAAAAATCTATGAGGACAAATAGAGGAAACTGTGTTTCAAAAGAAATCCCTTATCTCGATCCAAGTTGTGCACTCATTGTTATTCAACATTGTTCAAACCTCGAATTAACCTAAATGGGCAAAATTGATTATTAGAATTCAACCTAGCCTCACCAACTATTAATATAATGCTAAATCTTAATCATTACTTACTCTGACACTCTTAACGTAAACGAAAACGAATTGGATTTCTTGAATGGCTAAACCTAACAGCTAACCACACATACTCTGAAAAGCATTAAGACACTCCAAAAATGATACTAAATTATTATAAAAATACTTTTGTACCTTAAAAAACCATAAAATGTAATAATATAATTTTTTTTTAATTTTTTAAATATTTGTTTATTAATTTTTTTTAAATACCAGAAAAAGCCCAAAATAACAATTAATGCTTCTAACTCAAATCAAAGTTCCATGATTTTCATGATAGATTTATAATATATAAGAAAAATATAGAAATAAAAAATTAGAATTTAAAAGCACCGAAACCATTTTAAAATCATTCGTTTCATTAAATCAAATGCTATACAGGTTAATGTACTAAATCAACTCAGAAATTAACGAAACTTAAACTGAGTTGTCTTTTCACTATAAAAGCATTGCCGTAGTTTTTGCAAAATTTAATATCAATTGCAAATGCTCAGAACAAATTTTAAGATAGCTGCACTTGCGAAAATATTGAGAATACCAAACGACATCAGAAAAATATGAAATTTTCACGGAAATTCTAATGTTGTACTAAGAACCGTCCTGTAATTTTTTAAAAATTTTGGACAATCGTACAATACCCAACAAGCAGGTGGTACAACTGTTCATGCATAGTGTACCACCTCTGCTGCATAAACCCATTACTGTTCACCCGTCTCCTTCTTTTCACCTTCTGTCCAATCCATAACAAACTCATTAGCTTACTGTTACTGTTCACGCAGTTCACTTTCACCCCTAGCACACTACAATTCACTCCATTAAAACACACACACAGACACACACTAAAATGTAATACACAAACCCATTTCATAAAAAAATCTCAAACACACTTCACCCACAGTGTGAGTATTCTTATTCAAGCTATTTCTACTATTAATAAAAGTCTGTACATGTGTCATGGAAGGCCATGCAGGTTTACTTGAAAATCATCCCATTCTGCAACAATTTAGAAGATTGGTGTCAAAGTTTTCTATCCTGCGTCTTTATTTCTCATAGCTGGCTGTGCGCTGAGAGGTTGTAAGAAACCTTGACACCAGTGACACTTTAACTCAGCATATAAGGTTAGATGATCAAGCATGGCTAGATAGCTTACCCCTTTCCATCTCACAACTACCACAAAAACGCACACCCATTTCCATCTGACAATTAAACCACCACAAACACACACTTGCTCACCCACAAAACACTCGCGGTGCTCCCTCATCCCCATCAATACACACACAAATACGCACCTTCACTGCTGCAATGGCAGCATTACACACATGTGCTCTTAGTAATTTCACACCCCTCTCTTATGTCCCCTACCTGAATATACACCAACACATAGTACGTGCACACATTTTCACTCAGTAATCTTCACACACCAAAACCCACGGCTTATAAGCCTACAGCAGTTCCGAGTCACCTTCACATTTTACCCACATTTATGGCTCTTAACACAGATAAAGGCACTGAAATCTGTAACAGTGTAAGAGGGCTTACCAGACGTTGGACTCTCTTCGCCGGACTTCATGGACGGCCTTCTCTGTCTCTTTTTGTGTAAATTATTCCTCTGTGCAACTCTCTCCCTCTCTCACGAACAAACACAAACTGTTTCTCTCTCTTTCCCTCTTCTATGTTTCTCTCCTCTGATTTTGTAACCGAAATCTCCCATCCTTTCTCTCTTTCTCTCCCTTTTCTTCTTTCTTTCTTCTTTTCTCTTCTCTGGCTTGTAATTGTTAACGAGATTTATGGGATATAAATCTCATTTGCGCCAATTTCTTCCTAATTCTTGTCCTTCTCCCCTTTTATTTTTATTATTTTTATTTATTTTTCAAATAAAAAGAGTTGACTTAAACTTTCTCTTTAGTTATAGTCCTTTGTTTCCTCGCTTTCCTAATTTAAAGATTTCACTTACTCTTCTCAAATAAATCAGATTTTATTTATTTTATGTATTTATTTATTTACCAACCCGCTTCATAATTGTCGCTACAAGTTTATAATAAAATTTGGTCACGTTAACTGTCACTAAAGACCTAAATTAGTATCTCTTATAACTACTATCTTTAAATAACAATTTAATTATAGTTCCTAAATATTGTCGCTAAAGATTACAAAACTAATGTTCACCAATTCGTCACTAAAGGTCCAATAAATAATTAATTGGCATTTTTTTTTACCATAAAATCAACCCCAGATTTCGGGGTGTTACAACTTATATGACATCTAAGTTTCTAAAATATGAGTTGCGTTGAAATTTTGATATTTTAAGTCTTGGATACCAAATATTTGTCGCAAATTCAAAACTGCATTTGCAAGAGGATTTTATCTAGCTATTGCAAAGCTTGAGAATTGAAATTCAAAATTTTTGAAATTTATTAGAGAATTTTTATGAAGTTGCTATTGATGTTAGATTATGTTATGCGAAGCATGACTCATGTTGAGAAAAATGTGGTCCCTAGTAGGTGAAATACTACTGGTCACAATATGTTGAAGACTAGTTCCTAGTAGTAGATTACTGATCAAAGGTTGGATTCCTAGTAGTGAGGCTACTGACTAGTATCATCTTTGATGCTAAGCGAAGTAGATGTTACCACTAAAACGTGATTTACTTGATGAGATCCATAATGTTGCTTTGATGTGCACTATTAGGCCCTTCAAATTCTGCAGACTTGTGATACTTCATCGATGAAAAGAAAATAAGTTATAGAGGCTTCATAAAAAATTGCGCAATTTGTCACGGGACTAGCGCAGATGCTAGATCCCTTTTCACCTGAGGCAGATGGGGTGAGCCCACAAGGAGTCACCAGCGGGAGTAACCCATCCTTTGTGATTGAAAATCCCATGAAGAAGGTTCAATGGATAGAAACATCCCGTAAAGCGTAACTCGTGATAAAAGTAGCACCCTTTTGTTAATAGGAGAGTGTCTCCTTCCTATCCGTGTGGTGCTTGTGCTACTTAGTGTGACGTCCAGGAAGGGATTTTCCCTAAATGAGCCCGAAGCAAATATTTTCGCGAGGTACATGTCACACGTACCTTTGGAGGACTCACCTAAGTGAGAGTGGTCGTGAGGCCGTGATTGTGGGAACCATGGGCCATTCCCTAAAGACTCTCATGAGAATCAAGAGAAGAGCACACGGTCATTAATAGCGCTAACCCGCGAACTAAGTCACATATCAGTATTGTGTGTGTGACAACTGAAGTTTGGCCAATGGAACTAATTCAAGACATAGTCCATTACAGCTCTCTCAAATGGAAGTTGTCAACACTAAGTGTCGATTCAAGCCCGGAAGGCACCAACACCTATTACACAGTACAAGTTGTCCATCTTATTTATGTATTTTTATTACTTTATGAGTTTATAATGTTCGAGAACCATGGATTTATTTTATAAAAGATAAAACTTGCAATATAATAAAGGAAAATAAATGAAGTTTAAGAATTTTTCATGATGTTTCATTGATACGTTTTTAAATGTTTAAATTTTGTTAGATTTGTGAGACGTTATAAACATTTCATCAGTGGCTTTTTAAGTATTTTCAATTATCATTTTATTTTATCAAAATAGTGGGGGATTGTTGAAATATTTTAATAAAATAAAATGTACATTATGGCATTATAATTATATTGCAATTTATGGCTACATGATATTTACTCACTTATATATTATGAAATGAGTTACAAATGCAATAATGAGTTTGATTAACTCATATTTGTTTATGGAGTATATAATATATTTTATTGTTTGACATTATTGAGAAGATTATCATTATTTAATAAGCTAGAAAAGCTTTTAAGCTTACTTATGTGGCCAATAAATAGATTATGATTGACCATATGTATATAAAGCCATGAAGTGTGACAAAGAAGAAATACTTGAAGCAACTATACTTCTAAACTTAGGCCCCGTTTGACACTCTTTTTTTTCCTCTTTTTTTTTCAGTTTTAAAAACTGAAAAAAAGGAGCGTTTGGTAACCATTTTTTTTTCAATTTAAAAAACCAGTTTTTAAACTGCAGAGTAAAAAAAAAAACTCCAAAAACTGGTTTTTTTTTTTCACTTTTGGTTTTTTTTTTCGACCACCACCACCACCCTCCCACCGCCGGCAGCCACCTCAGGCGACCACTGCCGGAGACTGCCGGCCGCCGGCAGCCACCTCCGGCCGCCGGCGACCACCGCCGGAGACTGCCGACAAGCCACCTCCGGCCGCCGGCAGCCACCGCCGGAGACTGTCGGCAGCCACCTCCGGCCGCCGGCGACCACCGCCGGAGACGGCCGGCAGCCACCTCCGGCCGCCGGCCACCACCGCCGGTGACTGCCGGCAGCCACCTCCGGCCGCCGGCCACCACCGCCGGTGACTGCCGGCAGCCACCTCCGGCCGTCGGCCACCACCACTACCACCGTCGACCACCGCTACGCCCCACCACCGCCACCGCAAACCACCAAAAAAAAAAGTCAAAATAAAAAGGGTTACCAAACACCAAAAAAAAAAACCTAAAAAAAAAAGGGGTTATCAAACACCCACTTGTTTTTATAAAAAAAAAAAATTAAGCTGCTCTTTAAAAAACTGCTCTTTAAAAACTGAAAACCAAAAAAAATTTTTGTCAAACGAAGCCTTAGTGTTTACTACTACTATCACAATATTTTTCTTCTACATCTATTATTTATATTTTATACTTGGGCAACGTGATCGTGGACAAGTTCATACCGTCTTCCTGTGAGCGTGCACATGGAAGAGACATAACTGCGTCAATGAATTTTATCTTGAAAACTTTATCTGCCGTCAACATCTGTACGTAGGAAGGCGATAACTTATTTAAGACAGTGACTTTGTCGCGACTCTTCCTAAAAGGGCGAGGCTTCCTAAAAGGGCGATAACTATTATATCTTCCAAGCCAGCGTAACCATCTTCCTAAAAGGGCGAGGCTTCACTTCGTTAGTCTGCTTGACCCCTGTTCAACCATGAAATCCCTCACATTCCAGCTCACATACCGTGCCTGGTTGCACTTAAACCAGCTTCTTGTACATTTCAAACTTGGAAAGAGAAATACATTAAGAAAGTCTAACAAGTCACACAAAATGCACTAATCATGGAAGATATAATGAAAAGCCTAATGGTTGTGTTTAGAGGAATATGGTACATGAGTGAAACATGTATCTCAATACTGAATGGAAACATTAACGCTTGCGGGTTCAGCAAATGCGGATGAAAAATCACAAACCACGAAATTAACCCATGCAGCCTCTATTATAAGTACCTCTTTTCATCCTGTAACTTAATTAAGAAGTTGGAAGAAAGCTGTTTATCAGCCAAACTCATAACCCATAGCAATTTTAAGACAAACACTTGCAAGTAGTATACCCAAAAAAAGGAAGAAGAAAAAGCAACAAAAGTTGAAAGAGTACATGCCATCATCTCTAGACAAACGGTAGTAACGACGAAGGCATGCACAACTAAGTGAAATACATCATAATTGATCTTCAGACTAATTATTTAAGAATTTCAAAAAAGCTATTTGTCAGCTGAAAAGCCATTGAGATTTTAGGACAACACTTACTAAAAGTACATAAGAAGAAGAGAAGAATTAGCAGATTAAAGTAGGAAACTGAGGAATTTTTGAACTTCACAACTAGCTCTAAGTCACTACAAGAAAAGGCGTCTTTTGCGACGGAGTTTTAGCGACGGCATAGATTCCGTCGCTAAAATGAGTTTTACCGACGGAAACCTCCGTCAGTAAAACTCCGTCGTAAAATATTATTTAAGCGACGGATTTATTCCGTCGCAAAAAACTCCGTCGGTGAAAAGGCGTTTTACCGACGGAAACCTCCATCGGTAACACTCCGCCGTGAAATATTATTTAAGCGACGGATTTATTCCGTCGCAAAAAACTCCGTCGGTACAAATAGGTTTTCACTGACGGGCTTTTAGCGACGGAATAAATCCGTCGCTAAAAGTCTATTAAATCCATAGATCTGCTTCTCTCTTCGAAAATCCCAAAACCCAACTTCCTTCTACCCCGGCGGCGACCTCCCTCGACACCGGCGGTGACTTCCCTCGACCCCGGCGATGACCTCCCTCGACAATGGCGACCACCTGCACCTTCGGCGACCACAGGCCCTCACCTCCGGCAGATCTGTGAAGAGGAGAGAGACTACCCCGGCGGCGACCTCCCTCGACACCGGCGGTGACTTCCCTCGACCTCGGCGGTGACCTCCCTCGACGACGGCGACCACCTGCAACTCCGGCGACCACGGGCCCTCACCTCCGGCAGATCTGTGAAGAGGAGAGAGACTACCCCGGCGGCGACCTCCCTCGACACCGGCGGTGACTTCCCTCGACCCCGACGGTGACCTCCCTCGACGACGGCGACCACCTGCAACTCCGGCAACCACGGGCCCTCACCTCCGGCAGATCTGTGAAGAGGAGAGAGACTGAGAGAGAGATAGAGAGAGCAGCGTCGACCACCGGGACCACCGGAGACGACGGTTTCTCACCTCCGGCAGTATTTCTCGTGAGGTAAAGTTCTTGTCTTCCTCTCTATTTGCTCTACGCTATACCTTTTGTCTTCCTCTTATACATGTAAATTGCTGTGAAAAGTTAAAGATGATTTTAGATTGTTAATTGTGCATTGAGCATTTGAGATATTGAGATTATTGAAGGAGGATGGGACCCAATTGGATTGAATGTGTGATTTTTGTTAATTTATTGCATTGAGCATTTGAGAATTGAGATTGTTGACGGAGGATGGGACCCAATTGGATTGAGATACCTGTTAGTTAGCGCAGACACGGACACCACGTCTGATCGACGGTGTCCGACATTTAAAAAACAAATTAACGTATGCCGATGTGTTTGGAGGTGCGTGTCCGGAGGCGTCGGACACGTGTCCGGAGGCGTCGGACACGTGTCGGTATGTGTCGGACACGTGTCGGAATTGAGGTTGTTGATGGAGGATGAGACACAATTGGATTGAGATACATGTTAGTTAGCGCAGACACGGACACCACGTTTGATCGACGGTGTCCAGCATTTAAAAAACAAATTAACATATGCCGATGTGTCTGGAGGTGCGTGTCGGTGGGCGTCGGACACGTGTCCATCGGACACGTGTCCAGAGGCGTCGGACACGCGTCGGTATGTGTCGGACACGTGTCCGGAGGTGTCAGACACGTATCGGACACCATATCGACACCGTATATGAGGTGTCGGAATTGAGGTTGTTGAATGTGCATTAAATTTAGGTTAGTTAGGTTAATGCGACATTTTTAGCATGCACCCCCTGGAATCTAATCGTGGCTCCAGCACTGGCTATAATTAGCCCTAATTAGTCCTGATTAACAATATTTTAGTAAATCAATTAACCCTAATTAGCTCTAACGAGCCTAATTAGTTTTAATTAACCCTAATTAGCTCTAACGAGCCTAATTAGTTTTAATTAACCCTAAGAACCTGATGAAATTCAAATTAGCTGTAATTACCTCAAATTAGCCCAAATGAACCCAAAACCCGCGCATATTGATTGTAGTTAGCCTAATTAGTCATAATTTGCACTAACATAACCCAATTACGCCTAATTAGCGCTAGTTAGGACTAATCAACACTACTCGGCACCATCAAAACCCTAATTAGGACTAAATAACCCTAATTAGTCCTAATCAACCATAATTAGCGATAATTATCCGAAACTAGCCCTCATTAACATTAATTAGCCCTAACATAACCCAATTAAAGCCTAATTAGCCCTAATTAGGACTAATCAGCACTACTCGGCAAAATTAAACCCTAATTAGGACTACATAACTCTAATTAGTCCTAATCAACCCTAGTCAGCTATAATTATCCGAAACTATCCCTCATTAACATTAATTAGCCCTAACATAACCCAATTAAGCCCAATTAGCCCTAATTAGGACTAATCATCACTACTCGGCACAATTAAACCCTAATTAGGACTAAATAACCCTAATTAGTCCTAATCAACCCTAATCAGCTATAATTAATAATCGTAATTAACCCTAATAACCCAGTTAGCCCTAATTAGCCCTTGTACATCCCATAATTACTCCATATTGTCCAGAGATGGTTCAATTACTCGTTGTTTACAAACCCTGCCTTATTTATATTAATTGTTATTTTGAGAAGTCCATTGGCAACGAGATGGTTCAACTCGTTGCCAACGAGTTCTATTTAATGTGGAATTGGTAACATATGCAACGATCATTCTGTAGTTTTGATATTTCGGAAAGATTCTTGCAAATCTTATCAATTTCTGAACAAGGACGAGACGCACCGGGCGGGCGACTATATTTCAGATATTGCCCGGCGGATCGATGTGAGTCAATTTATTTAAGTTAATGTTTTTTCTTTCTATCCTCAATGTCTATTTCGTTAATTAATGCCCTAACATATCGTTAAACCACTATTTTTGCAGGCCTCGTATGAACAACTAAGGGGGTCTGAGCAGCAGTCCGGACAGCCATCAGCGTCCACTAGTACGGCTGCGAGTACTGGGGGGTTGAAGCGATGGCTGGATACGCCGGAGGTCGTGAATCGGCCGAAAGGCCGCATACATGGCCTGCCTAGCATGACTGCTCGTGCCGTGATAGGAGCGTCCTCACCCCCTGCTGCCCCTCCACAGACATCGGCTCCTCGGCCTCAGTTGGACGACGAGGAGATCCAGCGCATTGCTACAGTGGTGTGCCGGATGATCAGGGAGCAGGGCACTGTTGGACTGGCCGCCCCTGCCCCGGATCAGCAGGATCCAGATCCAGGACTCGGGAACCCCTGATGAGCCCCTTCCCGTGCCCGTTCCTAGCTTACCCCCCCGTGCCCGGCTTGTACTCTTCTCCCCTCTCCTAACCGGCTATATCCGGTTCCCGGCTTGTACATATATGAATTTTTTTTATTATAAATATTTTTTATAATTGATTATATATATTTCTTTCTGTATTGATTATTGCGCGTTGTTGTTGAGATTTGAAAATTATATTACAGGTCTGGGTAATTGAAAAATAAAAAAAAAATTTCAAAAAAAATTGACTTTTGGCGACGGAATAATTATTTAGCGACGGAATATTCCGTCGCGAATTATATTTTTTAGCGACGGAATATTCCGTCTCGAAAATATAAATCCGTCGCTAAAAAATATAATTCGCGACGGAATATCCGTCGCTAATTAAAAATAAATCCGTCGAAAAAAATGACATATTTAGCGACGGATTTAAAACATTCCGTCGCTAAACTATTAGTGACGGGCTTTTATACGAGGGATTTTTAGCGACGGTGAATCCGTCGCTAATTCTTTTAGCGATGGATTTTGGGCTTTTAGCGACGGATTTTCCCGTCGCAAAAACCCTGTTTTCTTATAGTGAGTGATGGAATTATTGAACTTCGCAACTATCGGTACGTGATGATAAAGTGACACTTAAATGATCTTTAACGATGGACGTGGAGCTTAAAAGACCAAAAGTAGAGCCCTAAAAGTAATTTATTAACGTATTTATAGGGAAAGAGCTTATAACATCATCTCTACACAAATACTACAAGAAAAGCGCTCTTTACTGATAGACTTTTGACGATGAACCCAAATCCGTCGCTAAAAGTCACATTTAGCGATAGACTAAAATTATAATTTTCAAAAGTGTAGTATGCGGATAAATAAGTTTCGAATAGAGTAAATTAGTAATTAAGCTTTAAAATAGTATTATTTGAAAAACATCTCCTAGTTCTCCGAGAAAGACAACTTCCTTTCGACAATTAGTAACAGGCCAGTATTTCAATACACGCCTAACAACAAGTTGAATACCCTCCAAGATTGTATGATATGCAAAAAAGCATCTTGGCTCTTGGAGCAGGATAAGTGTCCGAATAAGGAACAACTTATGCTCCTCCTGCATTGGCAACATGAACCCATTTATTATACTTCCAAGAATCACAAGCAACTGAGCTAAACCGTTATGCTTCTCCGTTTCAAATATAAACTGATGAAAAATAATAACTAATTGATTTCCTAATAAACGGGCGATGAACCATGAATTTGCCGTACAAGCGATGAAGTCTTTGTACAATTATGCTCTCTTAGGTCCTCCGACTTAAACAAATCATGAAATTTCAACACAAACAAACGATCAACGTAGCGCTTGGCAACCTTAGCATCCGTATCAGGTGAAGCAACTCATACACAAGTTTCAAGTGAGTCCAATACGGCTCTGGGTAATCGACGTCCTCTTCCGTTTCAACACCGTCATTTCCATACTCTCACACGACGGGCAAGCAAATACAGGAAGATCTTCACCGTGATCGTTCTAACCATCTCTTCCTGCATTACTTCCCTCAACTTAAACGAACCCCCCAGCTGCAATAGTTTAATCAGCTTTAAAAGGGTTTGCCTCTTAATCTCTTTCTCCCAAACATACTTCAACAGGTTCAAAAAGTCAAACACAATGCAGCATATTTGAAGCTTACAGAAAAACAAATCTTGACGGTCCGATGTGGGGACATCCCTTAACTTACGTAAGACCCACTGGTAGAACCATGTGGGAACTAGGGGGGCTAGTGCACCCCCCTAAGCTTTTGGATTTTTTTTCCTCGTGTGACATCCCCAACCCTAGTGACGTCACCAGAGCCGGGTTGTCAGTCATGACAGCATTACAAACTCTGTTGATACAGAGCAACTATAAAAATATCCTTGAATATAGATAAGGTTTCACAAAAATCCATCCGTACAAAAATTTTCATCGTAAATCTCAACACGAGTACAGCGGAAGTATTTACACAAAATGTCTAGTTCCCAAAATATGCATCTCATCGTCTTACTTTTTTGTTCACTGAATAAGTGCCTTCTCCTTCCCTTTCCTCGAAGTTTCCTTACTTCACCCTGACTGCCTAAAACATTTCGAGTGAGCGCAAATCGCCCAGTAAAGATAATACGAGGAACAACGCAGACAACGAAGTGACAGCCTTGGGAGAAATGATAATCAATCTCAACGATATCAAGAATCTAGAATTTCAAAGGATGACACAACATCAATTCAATGAATCAAGCAACATATTTTCTTTTCTTTTAGTCAGACTGAGCAGCTTTAAGGCCCAACAGAACAACATTATCACCATATTTAATGAACTGTACTGACTGACTACAATGCACGTGAACATTAAATTGCCAAGTTAAACATAAATGAAATACAAGCTATTAAAATCACAATGTCATAATAAAGTCAAATGCAATGTACACACCGATCGGACTGACTGGACTCAATCGACACGACTGACTCGAACCGTGCGCCCTACATCTTGTTTGCCGGTGATTATGTTTCACTGGCCCTCCTTTCACATAATGTTCCGTACTCCGGGATGTTCATCTCAGTCTCAAACAAATAAAAGAGACAACAAGCACAAGAAGAGAACTCATGAAGAGTTGTTTGTCCCCAAACCACGCTATCGTCAAAGCACATAATACAACTATTGAACGGACTAAGGGAACTGAGTTCACCCTATGTCCTCGATTCAACAAACCACTCAACAAGAAATTTCGATCAAGAATGCCACCGAGATTCAATAAGGTAACCCAAAATCATCACTAACGCACACAGAGTAGACTAAAAAACAAGCTAGTCGAAAACCACAACAATATTTCAAGTACGAGAAGTACATGCACAACAACCACCGATACCTCATATTCATCATAAAACGTTCATCATACTTTACCCTAACAATGATGGGTATGCCACGAGGAGCAATTTTTTAGCATGCAAAGAGCCGTACTATCCTTACCTGGCTGGCTTTTAGCCGACGAGCCCAACAGCTTCAAAGCGCCGCAAGCGGGGTCATCTAATCAAATAAGACCCTACTCGTTAGTCACTGACCATCACAATACAAAATTATTTTATTTTCATTTATCAGCTATTATCGTGTTCTACAGCGGTTGGTTACTCCAACCCAATAGCCAAGTCTTTAACCTAGCCGAGCACCGCACTAGTGCTGACATCCTTTAGTTAGGGATTTTAATCCCATTCCCCACTTCTCGTTATTCCAGAATGCTCAATTAAGGCATTCGCCAAAGTTCGGAGTTCATGTTATAAAATTACCAAAATACCCCATGTCCAGTGGCAAATTACCAAAATGCCCTTGGGGTCCACTAACGCTCCCATCACCTCAAACAACCTTTAGGGTGTTTCATCACCCTTTCCCGACTAAAAATTCCTTCAAAAAACTTTAATGGAGAATTACCAAAATACCCCTATCCAGGTGGCAATTTACCGAAATGCCCCTGAGGGTTCCCGGCACCAGACAAATCTCAAAAGCACTTAAAAATGTTATTTTTATCCTCCTGGATTCATTCTTAAGCAACTAAAAAGTATTTTAGAAAATTTTCACCCGAAAATTCCAAACTGATGTCCGGACCAAGCGCTTAAAAGCTCGTTCGGCCAAAAAAAGCCAACAACTTCGGAATGACCCAAAATCTTGGGAAAAGAAACTTCTTAACATCCTAGGGTTCCCATAAAAGTTTCGCGTGAAGTCGCGCTCGTTTGATATTTTAAATTATACTGTAAAGTTTCACGGTTCCCCGTGTCGGTTAACCCATTTCCAGCCCTTGGAAAAATCTAAATTTTTTCCACGATCCTAAAAAATAACTAGGGTCTCTCTTTTCACTTTGGCTAAATCTAGCTCTAACCATTTTTTTTAAAATTCGTGGAAATCTGCTCAAATGAACTTCTTACTTTTAGCGACGATTTCAATTTCTATTAAGATTGATACACTTACTGTTTCACCTAAACCCACACACACTTTCTTCCACCTTCAGCCGAGACCTCCAGCCATTCATCCCACTCCCCATGCTTCTAATGCACCTCCAAACCCACACTAAACACTTCCAATCTGTCGTACTAATTAAGTTATGCATCTTAGACACACCACCACTCACATAATCACCCATAAATCCACATACCCGAACACCCACAGCCAAGAACACGCACCAGTGTACACCGAACGAACGCACTAACCCCTTGGTGCCCACGAAAACTTCCACGACACTCATTGGACTCCCCATTACTCTCTTCACTTCACACAAGTAATAACCTTTGCATTTTCCATCCCCATACCACCCAGCCATGAATACACCTACAGGAACACACTCGCGGCACACCCTATCCCATGGCTGTAGCTGCTACAACTGATTACACACACACAGTTTGCTACACCCACGACAGTCCCCTCCTTCCTCCACTAACTCACCCATGTAACATATTATCCCACTTATACCTACACAGACCCACTATCATATTAGCATGCCCAGTATATACATATATATATATATATATATATATATATATATATATATATATATATACTCGGCCACCCCACATGCGATATACCCACTGGAACTACATGCTATGCTTGCAATAAAATCAAACCCAAGAGTAAGAGGGTTACAATGAAGATCCTCTTCCTTGAGCCCTCTTCCTTTTTCTTCACGATCTTCGTTCCTCTTTTTCTCCTTCTATGTTTCTTCTTCTTGTTGTTTTCTTGCCCTGTTTCTCTCTTTGTTCTGCTTCTCTTTTCTTCTTTGCTTCTTTCTCCTTTCTTTCACCCGAGAATCGTTATCTTACTCTATATTTTTTTTGTTTAATTTGCTGAGTCAACCTAATAATTAAACCACTAAATCATATTTTATAAAATTGTATGATAGAACTCTATCTTTATCTATTTACAAAAGAACCCCTAACTCCCTTTTCTCTTTTTTTTTCCCGGCATCTCAACATATATTGCTACTTCTAAAAAGTATGTTATCGTTATTATTTTATTTTCACGCTCTCAAAAGATTCGCGCTAGGGAAAAGAAAAAGTGGGTATTACACCTCATTCCCCGTGACCTCTCCCCCTGCTCTCTCTTTCTTTCTCTCCTCGTGACGAGTGACTCACTCTGACCGTGATGTCAGACGACAGTGAGTCGGTGACGACCACTAGGCACTGGCTGAGCGGTGAGCACGTGCTGTGAGCCTGTGACCAGATCTGGATGCCAGATCGTTTCTCAAATTATGCAGTTGATGGGCGACGGCCTACGGCTGTGTAGGTGATTCTGCGACGGGGAGGATTGACCGGCTGCGATCGATGACTGACTGACGGTGAAACAACTTCTCTGCTCTCTACTAACTACTGTGCAGCCTGTGCTGTGACTCTGTGACTGTCTGTGAGGTAAGTCGCTTGCCTACTTCTTTAATTTCTTAAAATTATAGTTCAATTTCTGTAATTGATTATATAGAAATTTGAAAAAAAAATATTTTGTTAATTTGCTTGCTAATTCTTAATTGGTGATTATTTAGCTTTGTGGGAAGAATATGCGTTGATTATATAGCAGAAATTATTGGTGATTTGGTAGAAGTTGGAACACCTTCATTATTTGGTTAATTTGCTTTGCTAATTCTTAACTGGCTAATTGCTTTTCTAATTCATAATTTGGTGCATAGATAATTTATAATTGTGTTGGAATGTGGCATTGAGCTTGAGCTTGTTTAGTCATTTAATTTTAAAATTGGGAGGTTGAAAATATTCTATTTTGTTAGAATTTGATGTTATGTCGAGATTGGGAGGTGGAGCTCGAGCTCGGGAGGTTAATCTTGGAATGTGATTTAGTTTTAAAATTGGGAGGTTGATATTGAGATTGGGAGATGAAGCTTGAGCTCTATTTTTGTCTGTTATTTTACTAATAACTTTTTTTTTGTGATTTCGATATATTTTTTGCCACCTGAAAAAAAATCCTGGTTACACCCCTGGTAATCCCTACACCGACTTGAATTAGGTGGTGGTGTGGCCAGAGATTGAAACATGGGTGAAACTATAAACCCTTGAAAAATCCTAGTTTTGGGGTTTTAGGATGTCCACGTTTGATGATTTTAGTCAACATGGTTGAAATTGTAAACCCAGAAAAACCTTATTTTCTGCTCCTCTTTTAAGGGTTTCTATACATGGTATGCCGAAGATATTGATCAGTTGATAAAAACCCTACACCAAATTTACGTACATGTGGGTTACTTAATGAGAATCTCTAAATTATATACTTATCTTAAATAGTTACTGCGTTGTTTATTAATCTTTCGAATAACTATTTGTTACAAGTAAGAACGTGACACATGTTGTTAAAATAGGAATAACAATTGGGCGGGTCGAATGCAGATCTTATAAAATCTTTACCCACCCTGGTAGTCCTGAAACCCCACCCTCCCTGACCCTGCCTAGCCACCGGGTCATGTAGGTGCAATACCATTACCGATCCTAAGAAAGTGTAAAAAACCCAATCTCGCCCTACCCTTCCCTCTGCACAGTCTCGAACATATATTATAAAACTTTTCACAACAAATTTTGCATAAACCTGTATCCAAAAAAGAGAAAAGAAAAACAAATACCAAATTATTGTCCAAATATCGTGAACGAGAGATTAATAGATTACATCACATTTCAAATAAATCCCACCACACTTCAAACTAACGTTCGAAAAGATTACACCACAATTACAAAATAGTTTAACTGCAATATAAACGCCGCAAAGCAATCACTTGGAAGCAACAAATACGAATACAACCGTAGCAAGTAGCAAAACGGTTTTCAAAGCAAGCTAGTCTAGCTGGTCCGCACTCCAAATACGAACACAATCACTACTCACTGTAAAAAGTTAAAGGAAAAAAATGACATGAAAATAAATGTATACAAAAAAGGTAAAGAGTCAAATTAAAATGAAATACAATTTGCATTAAGAATCATACGCCCGTAACATATGAGTTGTCACCATTCTTGTCGTCATAAATTGTTGCATATCCCCTATGTGCTAGATTAGATACAACTATATCAATATAATACCAATTTAAGAGTGCACGTCAAAATTCAACGTATAGTCAAATTTAACTCCACAAATGAAATTATCGAATGAGTTTACTTTTCATTTCCACAGCTCATAACCAGTCTTGAGCACACATTAACTCTTCAAATGTCTTTGGATGAAGCCTACTACGATGAGGACTTATTAACCTATCACTTCTACTAAAAGACGCCTCTGAGGCGACCGTAGACATAGGAATATCAAGAGTATCCTTATCCATTAGTTGTAATGACGGGTATTTCAATCCATTAGTCTTCCACTAAAAATATCAAAGTTCAAAGACCTAGGCAGCACATCCTCCTCAACATAATGCTCTCACTCAGATTTCACTGTAGTCTTTATCTTCTTCTTGACATGTTCATCGAAACCTTTAAGAGAATCTTGACATCCAACCTCAACACGCTCTTGTAAGGGAGTAGATGAACCGATACAAGTATTAGGATCATTAACCTTTCTGTTTTGGTACTGATGAAGAAGTCTATAACAAAGTGATGACACCTTATCAATTTCTACCTCTTGTGCCAACCCATAAATCTTGTTATATTAACAATGAATCAACTCCATTTTGTATCTAGAATCCAACACTACAGCAACTGCCATGATTCCATGAATATCCAACCAATATTATTGAACTTGTCAAGACTATTCTTAGCCATACTTCTAATCACCTCACTTGGGCTCATGAGCCACTCATCTAATGCCATTCTAATCTCACAAAATTTAGAAAATAAACAAGTTAGCTATAGTATACTTTGTGCCTGAAAACATCTATGTTGTTTTACGAAACAACCTTAACTTGCCCCATGTCTCTCTTCCAAAACTCCACTTCTCTTTACTTTGGCAAGTATTATATTGAGACTTTTCTTACTTTAAACAATAAAAAAAATCTTTAGACAGAAAAAGCAGTTTCAAGCATTTAAAAAATTGTGTTACGTCTTTTGAAAAATCAAATGCTAACCTTTTTGTATTTGAAATGCGCAATTGACGAACAGTCTCTTCAAATTTCTCATCTCTCTTTGGTGTTGCCCTAAAAAAAGCCACAGACTCTCTACTTTTGTCCATTTATCCTTTTATCACACTTAACCCATCTTTAACAATAAAATTTAACACATATAGCAAACACCACATATGAATTAATCAACCTGTCAAACAGAAGCTCTATAAGTTGAGAGCGGAGGGGTCCCGTAAGGTTAAAGAGGAAGTTATGAAGTTATTCCACATTGGATTTCATCTGAATGATCAAGTACCTTATCTAGCTAGCCAACATTGTACCAGTCCCTAAGCCTATCAGTGAGATCAGAATGTGTGTAGACTACCGAGACCTTAATCGAGCTTCCCCTAGAGATGACTTTCCTTTTCTCATCATAGATATGATCATAGATAACACAACTAAACATGATTTTGTGTCTTTCATATATTGTTTTGTGGGGTACAAACAAAATAAAGATAGCTCTTGAGGACCAGGAGAAAATAACTTTCACCACCCATTGGGGAACTTTTTATTATACAGTGATGCTTTTTGGTTTTAAGAGTGCCAGGCTACATACCAGCAAAATGCAACCACCCATTTCCGTGATATGATTCATAAGGAGGTAGAAGTGTATGTGGATGATATGATTATCAGGAATCGTTAAGATCACTGCAAAGTCTTGAGAAAGTATTTTGGAAGGTTAATGTAGTATAATGTGAGGCTCAATCCTTAGAAGTGCCTGTTCAGGATTACAGCCAAAAAATTGTTGGGGTTTTTGGTGAGCAAAGGGGGAATAAAGGTTGATTCAGCTAAGATCAAAGCCATCGTTGAGATGTCTCCACCCAGAAGCAAGAACAAAATTCGAGGACTCTTGGGTGAATCTAGTACATTGTCAATTCATATCCAAACTGACCATAATTTGGGAGCCCGTGTATAAGTTGTTGAAGAAAGATTCGACCAAAGAGGGGAACCCCTTATGCCTAGAAGCCTTTGATAAGATCAAGAAATACCCCAACAGTCCTCAAGTTCTGAGCCTTCCAAAACCCGGTAGTCCCGTACTGCTATACCTAATTGCAATCGTTCCTGTAGCCGAAGCCATGTTTGCCCAACATTTAGAGAATTATTGGTTGAGAGAGCCATTTAATATGTCAACAAGAAATTGAGCCTGGGGAAGGTGAATTACTCAGCCTTAGAAAAGACATGTGTATCTTTGATTTGAGTAACACAGAGATTAAGACATCATGTTTTGGCTCACCTTATTAGACTGTTGGTAGGAATTGCTACCGTGAATACCTTTTTGAGAAATCAGTCCTATCCATATGCATCGCCTACCATATGTCCAAAACTTGAAACTCGACTCTGAAACTGGTGGTTGCAACGGTCATTGGGAGCTTGACTATACCAATCACTTCTCTTCGAGTATTATCATAAGCTCGAACGGCTTGGTTGGAGGGGGTAAATTCTGAAAGGTCAATGCCAAGGGCATGGGGCAAACATTTAAGGCGGAACCAGTTTTTACGATGATTAAGAAAACCCTCTTATCAAGTGTATGCATGGTGATATGGAGCCGATCGTTGTGGCTTGGTCATGATTTGGGCAAATTTAACTCGAAAAAGGTGAGGGCATTGCAATAATGTGTAGCCATAGCACTTGGGGCATGTCTTGAGGATGGGTTTGGATAAGAAGTTTGATGAGGGCTGGACGGTGAGAGTATGAGGTGGATAACAAACCCCAAATGAAAATGTTCTCCTGGGTTTTCTTCAATTACCTTAGGACTGCATCATCAGAAGGGTCTTGAGAAAATAACAGGTAAGATATGGTTGGCTGGGGTGCAGTCTGGTACACTCGTCCTGATCTGGTTAGCTGTGATACATCAACATAGAGTCGGAACATAAAACCAGTGGCGCACCCAATCTTCCTTTGCTTCTTCATTTTCCAACAATACAAAAGAGTCCACTTATAATTCCACTAAGAGGGTGACTTCCATGTCATAGACTAACGAATATGGGGTAGCCCCTTTAATGTTCTCACTGATGTCCTATAGCCCTAGAAAGAAGCTCATCCAGCCAACTCTGGGAGGGGCCTGTCATTTTGCTCAGCATGTTCAAAATATTCTTATTGGCGGCTTGTAGAGCCCTATTGGTCTGCGGATGGTAGGGTGATGAGCGGTGTTGGATTATCCCTACTCTAAGGCTAAATCTCTGACTTCCCCTGCGAAATGCAACCTGTTGTCTGAAATCAATTCCCAAGGTACCCCGTACCGACAAATGATGTTGGTTTGAATGAACTAGGCCACTTTCCTGGCATTGAGCACGACATAAAGTGGCTTCAACCCACTATTTAAAATAATCTATAGCTACCAGTATAAACTAGTGTCCATTAGAAGCTTTAGGATTGATCTTCCCCATTATATCTATTCCTCAAACTAAAAAGGGCCATGGAGATGTCCTGTTGTATAACTGTCGAGGATGGAGATGTTGTATATTAGCATACACTTGACACTTATGGCACCTTCTTACATACTTGATGCAGTCTTGTTCCATTGTAGTCCAATAATATTACTGTTAGATATTTTTCTTCACTAACGTACAACCATTCATTTGCGGTCCACACTCTCCAGAATGTATATCTTCCATAATATGTTTGTTTTCTCTCTCCGTCATATACAATAGGTGTTATCCATTATATTGTCTTTTGTATAAATTTGGTCGCATATGATAAACCACGCTACCCACCTCCTCAAAGATAGACGGTCTTTTGCAGAAGATACTTTAGGGTATTTACTATCCTAGATAAGGTTATGTACATCAATGTACCATGGTTCGGCTATTCCGTCTTCCTCTGCGGGTGCAGTCATGAAAATAGGTGGTTAGTCACTTTTTTAGTATCATAAATGACTCTACCTTCTATCCCTTGGGTATGTCCACCATTGCTACGAAGGCATCAGCGAAATTATTTTGAGAAGCGACAGGTAGTGGAACTCTACACCATCAAGTTGATCCACGATCTTTTCTAGAAGGGCATGGTATGCATGTAGACATTCGTCTCCAACATTCCTTGTTTATGATATACAATCAGCTAAGATACACCAACACTGTAATCTCTCTGACTTTTAAGCTCAAAGTCGTCTCTAAACTAATGATAGATGCCTCAAATTTAGCTCTGTTGTTAGTACTGTCAAAAGTCAACTTGATGGCTATAAGCGAATATGCTCCATTTAGTGATATTAACATTATCCCTACTCTGAACCCTTTGTTATTCGCTGCTCCATCAAAATATAACTGCCATATTGTCTCTAAGTCAATGACACAAACTCTTTCATCTGAGAATTTTATCTACGATCTACTAGTATCCTCTACGGGATAATCTGCTAGCAAGCTGGCCACGACCTTTCCTTTGATGGACTTTTGGGTGACGTAGGTGATGTTGAATTCTGAAACAACATAAGCCACTTGGCTATGGAATTGGATAGGACCAGTCTCTTGAATATATACTTCATGATATCTATCTTGGCCAAAAATCTAATAAGGTTTGCCATAATGTAACGTCTAAATCTCTTTGTTACCTAAACCAGAAATATACATGTCTACTTTAAAACTAAATAATTCACCTCTCATTGGGTCAACTTCTTGCTGACATAGTAAATGGCCACCTCAACTACATAATTTCTTAAATGTTGGGCCGACATGGCTCCAGTTACGGTGTCGGTCACGGTTAGGTATAGCAGTAAGGGACTGTCAGGTACTAGGGGACTTAGGACTGGAGGGTTACTAAGGTTTTGCTTGATTTTGTGAAGGCTTCTTGGCATGAAAGGTTCCCCTCTTTAAAAGAATCTTTCTTCAATAGCTTGAACATAGGCTCACAAATCATGGCCGTTAGGATATGAACCTGCTAATGTATTGGATACTGCCCTAGAACCCTCAAATTTCTTTCTCGCTTTTAGGTGGGGCATCTCAATTATGGATTTAATTTTAGCTGGGTCAACCTCTATACCCTGCTTGCTTACCATTAATCCTAGTAAATTTTTGGTTGTAACCCTGAAAACACACACTTCTGTTGGTTGAGTCTTACATTGTATTACATCAACCTCTCAAATATTATCTCAGGACTGTGCAATGGTCTTTATGCTTTGTAAACTTGAGTATCACATCATCGACGAACACTTCTAACTCCTTGTGATTCATATCATGGAAAAGGGTAGTAGCGACTCAATATATAGCCCTGACGTTCTTCAATCCAAAAGGCTACTATGTAACGAAAAGTGCTCCAGGGGGTGGTGAAAGGTATTTTTTCCTGATCCTCAGGAGCCATCTTTATTTGCTTGTAAAAGTAACCAACTTGTGCTCTACGGAATTTTCTATGATCATATCTATGATAGGTAAGAGAAACTCATCTTTGGGGATGCTCAGTTAAGGTCTCAGTAGTCAATTACACATTTGGACCTGGCCGATTGGTTTGGAGACTGATACAATGCTGGCTAACCAAATAGGGTATTTGATCACTTTGATGAACCTAATGTGGAGTAACTTCATAACCACCTCCTTAACCTTGAGAGATCACTCTGGCCTTAACTATAGAGCTTCTGTTTGATGAGTTTGGCTTTGATACCAGGCTTGTCAATATATGACCAAGGAAATACCACTTTGAATTCTCTCTAATGTGGAGTAAGTTCCTTTCTTTCTCACTCATCTAGGTTATCCCTTATCTTGATTTCTTTTACATTTTTGGGTGTACCCATGTCGATTTTGATTGTTTCTTTTGCCACTGGCTTGACTCAACTAGACTCCTAACTTTCTTTCTCTTTCATCATTTCTTTTAGATATTTTCTCTTGTGGGTCCATTACTTGTGACTCATCATTAACCGTATTGATCAATTTATTATAACTTAGATCAGTAACCAAGGGGTAATCGAAATCTACCATCTTATTATCAATCAAAAAGTTACAACTTTATAAGTGAGTGAATTCAGATTATCTCGAGAGAAACGAACATCCAGGTCTTCTGGTCCAGGAGCAGCAGGCAACAAGACATCTTTTGGTAATTTCTCCCACAGTGGGTGGTCCATACTTGACCATCCAATTTTTTGTGTCACCCTGTGCTGGAGTGGTTAGGCTTATAGGGTCCACAATCTGGTCGCCCACTTTGTAGATAAGCACCAGGATATGCATATCGCTGAAGCATGCTGTCATTCCTTTCAGTTCCATGAAGTCCATCTGATCAGGGGTGTCTTCTTTGCTTGGCTCAATTCGGCTTAGTAGTTCTTCATCCTCAACCCATTCGTAGAAAATTTCCCGTCCTTCGATCAGCTTCCTTGTTTCTGTATTGTAGACAAGTTTTAGAAATCTGTAGTAAGGTCCGCTTCAACTTCTTTGACAAAGCGGCTAATTAGGCTAGGGACCTTAGTCGTGACATTGAAATTCATGAGCTGTCTATTCTCTCTATCTTTTTTGGCTTAGAATATTTTTCTAATAGCTTCCTTTTTTTCCTTAATGGCTAGCTTGTACCCCTACACAAACTAATCCTTCTTACTCTCGAGAACTGGAAAGCTCAGGAGTCTTTGGCCATTCCGACCCAACCCCTTCCCGAGGATATAATAAAGTCTTCTCAACATGGGAAGTAATAATATGTTGCTGTAGGGAGAAGAAATGAGGAAACTTTCGTCCAGAAAAATGTCTTCAAACTCTAACCATTTTCAATCCTGAATTCGCTGATTAGCAAATGTATTGAGTTGTGCAGAGCCATAATGATGTCCTTATCATTCTCCATTATCCAATCTGAGGTAGCCATGTCACCCATGATGGTAAAGACTGTTTTATCCAACACAAACTTAACTTTTTAGTGCAATATAGAGAGGATCGCACGTACAGAGTGTATCGATGACCTTCTGAAAGAAGATTAAAAGTAGTAGGTATATCCAACACCTAAAACTCAAATTTAAAAGTACCAGTTCCAATAGTCATAAGGAGCATCGTTGTGCCAATAAGCTCTCTCTGATGTTCTCATAGGCTCAGATGGCTTAGTTAGAAGAGGTGAATTCTGAAGGGTCAACACTAAGGACATGGATAGTGCATAGAGGGCAAACATTTAGAGTAGAACCATTGTTTATGAGGATTAGGGGAATCTTCTTTTCAAGAGCTCGCATGATGCTATGTAACAGGTCATTGTGGTTAGGTCCTGACTTGAGCAAATCTGATCCTAAAAAAGTGAGAACATTCTGATAACAGATAGCCCTAGCACTTGGAATAAGTCTTCGAGCTGGGTTTGAATGGATATCTAGGCCTTGCCAAACAGTTTTGAGCAGGGTTTATCGGTGGGAATAGGGAGCAGAAACTAGCCCCCAAACGGAGATGTTTGCCTTGGTCTTCTTTAACTATCTAAAGATTTTATCGTCTGGGGGGTCTTAAAAAAATAGTGGGTTGGATATAGTTGGTTGGGAAATGGTTTGGTAAAATTGGCCTGATCTGGTTAGATGGGAAATCTTCAGCATTAGGCCTAAACATAAAGTTTGTCTCTTAATTATACTCTTCCTCCGCAGTGAAGGGCTTGCCTTCCATCAACTCTTTCATGTTATAAAATTACAGAACTCTGGCAGAAAATCATACATTAAAACTGGCTGAACATACTAACTTCCTGAAGTGATAATGGCGGTTGGATCTATCACTGGTAGGCTATCACTGAAAGACCCCTATGAGGAGGTAAGGGTTCTTTCCTGACATTTGGTTTGGTGAGAGGAAAAACTTTTCCTTTCTCCATAAGATCCTGGATGGCATTCTTGAGACTCGTGCACCTATTTGTAGGGTGTCCTTTCCATTAATGATAAGCACATAAGCCTGAATGTCGTATCCTTTCGGTATTACCACTGGTGTGTGGGTAGGGGGTAGCTTGGATATCATGCCCCTCCTCAATAACTGTTCAGATATTTTGGGCAGTGTTGTATTTAAAGGAGTGAATTTTCTTTTAGGCTCTACGACGGCCTCCTGCAATACTATCTATTGGTCGCACTGGCAGGCTTCAGTTGCACATTCGAGTTCCTCGGACCTATCGATATTCCATTGGTCTTTGATTCACGAGAAATATTCCCCTCATTGATGGTGTCCTAATTGGAAGAGGTGTGGTAATGGCTGAAGATGTATTCATGGTAGATGGGGAGCAGATTATTTCTCACTATATTCACATGTTCGTCTTCTGTAAGGTGGTTTACCATCTGTGCAACCTTATATTCACATGTTCGTCTTCTGTAACGTGGTTTACCACATGTATTTATAAAGGCTAACACTGATTCTCTCTGTTCTTGCTTGGTGGTTTTTCGGTCTCGTTGGGTAATATCCAAGTCGGCAATGTACTGATATTGGCTTCGTCCAAAGTAAAGAACAAAAGTGAGGAAAAGTTATATTAACTCATTTTTATTGACACCATAGGGCGCTAGTGCATGCATGTACATCTTAATATGGATCTTAAGGTCTGTGGTTCTATTTAATTTGTTCATCTTTGGCATCTTAAACATAAGGGACAACCTATCCTTGGGGTTCATGGTCATTGCATTGAGATCTAGTGGGTCGTCGGCTCTCCTCATTCGGGCGACTTAGGATTCAAGTACTGCCAGCTTATCTTTCTATTCCAGGACAAATAGTTTGAGAAGGGCTTATTGGTGGGAATAGGGAGCAGATACTAGCCACCAAATGGAGATGTTTGCCTTGAAATTCTTTAACTATCTAAAGACTTTATCGTCTGGGGGGGTCTTCAAAAAAATAGTGGGTTGGATAAAGTTGGTAGGGGAATGGTTTGGTAAAATTGGCTAGATTTGGTTAGATGGGATACCTCAGCATTAGGCTTGAACATAAAGTTCGTCTCTTAATTATACTCCTCCTCAGCAGTGAAGGCCTTGCCTTCCATCAACTCTTCCATGTTATAACATCACAGGACTCTGGAGAGAATCATAAATTAAAACTAGTTGAACATACTGACTTGCTGAAGTGATAGTGGCGGAAATAGACCACCTTAAGGCAAAGGGTAGAAAAGAACCACATGATGAAAAGGGGGATGACAAGAAGAAAGGTCTTAAGTTCGACTGGTAATACAAATCTGAGGATGAAGAAGTGAAACTCGTTGATGGAAGTTCGAAAGTCCTTCTGCAACTCACTAATGATACGGACCAAGTCAGCATCTATGGGTATTTTTTGGCCACTGGAAGTTCGTGTAAGCTTCCCGGATGAGTCCCGATACAAACCATGTTTAGCCTTAACTGTATAGAGAAATTTTTTAAAAATGTAATCACACAGACCACATCGATTGAACTGGCGGATTTATCCTTTTTGGATCTTCGAAAGTAGGGGGATGGGACTTTTTAACCACTCAGTTATTCAAGATGAAGAATTACCCGATTATTCAGGATGAAGAACCACCCAGTTGGTCAGTAGTGTTAGGTCTTGTCTCGAATAATATCTTGGCACAAGCAAGATCTAACTAACCGTTCTGTCATCCGGGGTGGATGAATTGGCCGGTTAGTCAGTGTGGTTTAGGGTTTTATTTTGAGTGGAATTTTGGTGTGGAGAGTATCTAACTAACCATCTGGTCATTCGAATGGATGAACCAAGCAGTTAGTCAGTGGGTTAGGGTTTCATTTTTGTGGAATTTTGGGACAAGAGAGGTTCCGGCTAGTTGTCTGGTCCTTCGGGTGCATGAATTGGATGGTTGGTCAGTAAGGTTAGGGTGGAATTTTGGAATAGAGACAACTTGACTTAACGTTCGGTCACTCAGGGGAATGAACTGGGTAGTTGGTCATTAGAGTTAGGGTTTGGTATAAGGTAGCCAACTTTGAATTTTTCAATTAGCACTTACTGACTAAGCATCTAGTTAGGAGTGCAGAAAACTAGCCGGTTAGTCAGTGTCTTCCCTCTTTTGCAAGATCACCAGTAAGCATACAGAAACTGGCTAGTATCGTTGCCACTATGTCATAAGCCAAAAACAGGTATTCTCCCAAAAATGGGTAGGACATTGAATGACCTGAGAGTGTTGTTTTTCTCCAAATGCTGGTATAGGGTCACTCTTTCGATTCGACTATACCACTACAAGAAAAAGAACTTTTAGCGACGGAAAATTTCGTCGCTAAAAGTATGTTGCCTATAGCCCCGTTGCTAAATTTTTTTTTGATGAATTTTGAAATCCGTTGCATAAAAAAGGCTTTTAGCGACGGATGTATTAATTAAATTAATGACCGAATTTCAGTCGCTTTAATATATTTTTTCCATATTTTAATTTATTTTCTTTTTTTGAAAATATTTTATTATGTAAAATATTTAGCGAGAAAAATTTTGTTGCCAAAAGTTATATCGATAGAAATTTAGCGATGGAATATCCGTCGCTAAAAGTTTGCCGTCTAAACATTTAATGATGGAAGTTCCGTCGCTAAAAGTCATTATTCATATCTTAAGTGCAAAAGTCAAAGTAATTTTTAAAATATTTTTTTATTTGTTTAATACCCAAACATGTAATTACAAACTCTCAACAACCATTCTCAATCCATCAAAATATTTTTCAACGCATATTAGGGTTAAATAATTGTTGATCCATTAACAATTATTTAACCTTAAAACAGACACACACACACACACACACACACACACACACATATATATATATATATATATATATATATATATATAAATTCTATACTAATCAAAAAATAAAATGTATAAAAGTTCAGAAGGGCACAAGAGCGGGGTACAATAGAGTAAGAAAGGGGACAAGAGTATAAGTCGGGGGTTAGGGGGCGGGGGGGGGGGGGGGGCACAGATCGGGATACAAATAGCTAGGAAGGGAAGGGCTCACGGGTTGGCGAGTCCTGGATCTGCATCCTGCTAATCGTCCTCGCCCATGAGGGCACTATGATTCTGATCTAGATTGGCATGTCCAGCATCAGTGCCCTGCATGTAAAGTATAGATGTCAAACGGGCCGGCCGGCCCGCGGCCCGGCCCAGCCCGAAAAAAGCCCGGGCCGGCCCGGCCCGTTCATGAACAGGGCTGGCCCGGAGGAATTGGGCTTAGGGCCTGGGCTTGGACCAGGCCAAAAAATTCTGGGGAAAAGCCCGGGCCAGGGTCGGCCCCGGCCCGATTCCGGCCCCACCTGTTTGAATTTTTTTGTTTTTCCCCCTTTCTCTCCTCCTTTTCCTCCAACGGATATATTCCCCCAAAATTCCACTTTTACCCCCCCAACAGCAATATAACGGCTAGTTATGTGTTCAGATTTTATTAATAAAGATCACCAAGAAGAGTAAGAAAAGATTTAACATATAGTAAAAAATAAAATGAGAGACAAATAAATATATCTATACGTACATACATATATATGAATATTACATATAATGAAATAAAATGATAAAAATTAGATTTGTCAAAATTTGAAAATTGGACATGCCTAAAGATGAAATTTAAAATTGAATAACAAGAAAATTTAAAAAAAAATTAAAAAAAAGGGCCTGGGCCGGCCCAAGCCCGGCCCTAGAAATTGGGCCTAGGGCCTGGGCCTGGACCGGGCCTAGGATTTCTCCTCAGCCGGCCCGGCCCGGCCCTAGAAATTGGGCCTAGGGCCTGGGCCTGGACCGGGCCTAGGATTTCTCCTCAGCCGGCCCGGCCCGGATGGCTGCGGTCCTGGCCCGGCCCCGGCCCGATTTTGCTTAAAGCCTGCTGGACCCGGGCCGGGTGGCCCAAGCCCGGCCCGTTTGACATCTCTAATGTAAAGGCACAGACACATTAATCTCGATAGGAATCGTATATAGTGTTTAGTAAACATATATAGTGTTTATACCTGATTATGCACCCTGATCATCCTATACACCTCCTTAGCAATATGACGAATCTCATCCTCGTGTAATAACGATCGCTCCACGATCGATGTCTGTGTCTATGGAGGGGCAACGGGGGGTGGGGATGCTCTTATAATGGCACGTGCAATGTACGCAACCTCTCGACCTATTGAAAACCCACGGTGCATCCAGTCATCGCTTCAATCCCCCAGTTCTCGTGCTCGTACTCGTGGACGTTGATGACTGTCCAAACTGCTGCCTAGACCCCCTGATCTATTCATACGAGGCCTGTAAACCAGTGATTTGACATTTAAAACATTAAGATGACAAACATCGAATACAAAGGCAATAATTTAACAAATTAATTCGTAACTTACATCGATCTGTCAGGAAATATCTGAAACAAAGTCCCCCGCCGGTGTGCGTCGTCCTTATCCTTCTTCCTCACGTGCATTTGATAATACGTCAGAGCTATGACGTCATCCGTCGCCAGGTTTGGGTGCTCAATTGCATTATTGTGTCAGAGGACATCGTGAGCGACCAACCCCCCCTGTGTGTGGGATCTTTTAGTTGTCTGTTCTCGCTCCCACTCCTACTATTGGCCTCCTATGATGGATCAGTCATCCATTGAACAACCATTTATCCCCATACAGATAGAGATATCCAATGAGGGGGATTTCCCTTCCACTCTTCCTTTGGGGCACCCTCGGCCAACATCTTCTTTGCCCGCTCCCGTGCATCCTGCAGCCATCGTCGGTATTTTTTACTGATATAGGCAAAAAAAGCCGTCCGCCCTAATGCCTGCTGCTCAGGCGACTCAAGCTCGAATCCTTCCTGCAAGGCATCCAATTACACAATCAATACGATTAATTTAAACATTACTTTCTAATTAAACAAATAATGATCGACAAAAAGGAAAACCATACCAGCCACTCCTCCAATAAGGACTCCCTCATCGCGGCATCCCAGTCCTCCTAGTATAGGCGTGGCTCAAAGAATCAGCCCTTCACAAGGACGTCAATCTTCGTCTTCATCAGAGTTGCCAAGATCCTGATAAAGAAACAAACATCGAATACATTAAATAATTCGACCGTAATTACTATCGAATTGAAGAATGTAGGTACTGCATTATGTAATTTTTGTACTAATTGGCCCTCCTGGGTGAGAGTAACTCTCTATATACGCTGGGGGTCAATGCACAGCCTACGTGTCGATCCACAGCTTCGTCAAGATCCTACAAAAAAAATTTATACAGATCAAATATAATTTAGATATAGGTCTAGCATTATGACCAAACACCGTTATCAAATAAACCTAAGGTAGAACCCACAGAAAAAAGAAAACCAGTGCTCATGTGGGAGGAATTTACCAGGGGCTGGCCCCTACCTATTAGAGGTGAGCACTATGTGCCTTGTTATCAGCGAGCGATGACGAGGCGGGGCCACTGGGGTGGACGCAACTTGGCGTCCACTGCGACCGCGGATGGCCCGTAATCTATCCAGTACAAGAAGTCCAAAGAAATTAACACATAAAAAACAATGTATAGTCCACAGCATGTTACAACACTATATATATGAACCGAGTATAAAAACACTATACGAACCGAGTACTAAAAGAATGCATGTTACAACAGTACAAGTCAATCATCTTCGTTTTGAGAATTATCGCCATCATCATCGTCGGATTTGTCATCCTCTTCTTCCTGGGACTTGTTGTCCTCTTCATTGAGTAACTCATCCTCTTTGTCAGTATACTCACCCTCATCATCTACAACATTTTTTACATCTTCTGCGTCATCATCTATGACTTCTTCTCCTACATCAAGTGTTAGGTGAAGAGGAAGATCATTCTCCTCGTCGTTCACTTCAACATGTACCAAGACAGGTGCTTGGTTAGCTTGAAAGGTGTCTACCTCATTGTCATATGCCACAGGAAATTTCTTCGACTTGATAACTGTATACCAATGAGATTTGGGATTTGCGACGTCCTCTGCATAAAAGACTTGTGTAGCTAGACTAGTAAACATAAACGGCTCGTTTAATGCAAGTTTTTACTTAACATTGACATCTACAATCCCTTGCGAGCGAACACGGATTCCTCTACTGCATGTGACATCGAACCAGGTACACCTGAACACCAAGCAGTTTTGGAAACCCAGATATGTTAGCTCAACAATCTCATCCAGATTTCCATAAAAGTCCATGTAATTCTCGTCATAACAGTAGCCATTGACCAAGACTCCACTGTTTTGGGTTTGTTTTGTTCTGTCATCATCTTTTACATTAAACCTAAACACATTGATGATAGAACGTCCATAAAAGGATCCTTGTTTATAAGGGCCTTGAGTTAGTAATTTCAACAAGGAGGCTACTGGTTTATCAATCGACTGAACCTATTATAGAAGATGATGAAAGTTAATGATAGATCAACATACTAATAAATCACATAGCAGTATATAACACATATTATATTTTGGTTAAAGACTTACATGTCTTCTGAACCACTCTACAAATTATTATTTTCGATGAGATTCAAGTCAAGCAAGATCAGTGATTAAAGATTCCGCATCAAACTCATTGCAAATCAAGATAGTTTACCCACTGATCATAAATTTTCAATTATGTACAGTAATTATTTACAGACAGAAACTTACTCAAAAAATGCTGAAACTTACTCACAGTTTGGAAGGGTATATACCGTTGTAGCACTATATTCTACATCCGTTAGCCACCGAGTATAGGTTCGTCCGAACGGACTACCTGATTGCTTCAATATTGACAATTGCTTTTCCAAATATGTGCTGGCTCTGGGCTCATTTTGGCCTAGTTGATTAAAACTTGTATCAACATTAGACCCAAAATATTGGCCACAAAAGTTTACAAGCTCTTCTATTACGTAAGCCTCAACAATTGAGCCCTCAACACGAGCTTTATTATGAACTTTCTTTTTCAAATGGAACATGAACCTAGAAGTTTAACGAATAGAGTTAAGTGGAATATCAATGACAACAGGGTTTGCATTACATGTAAACGAACAACGTAGAGTTAAAGCAATACCTCTCAAATGGATACATCCACCGATATTGCACAGGCCCACCTATCTTAGCTTCATATGTCAAGTGCATAGACAAATACTCCATTGAATCAAAGAATGACATCAGGAATATTTTTTGGAGCTTGCAAATTGTTAACACAATGTACTTCCTAAGCACCTCCATGTTACTCACCTAGATTGTAGAAGAACATATATCTCAAAAGAAATGAGATAATTCAGTTAAAGTCTCACATACAACCCTTGGCAACAGTCCCCAGAAGGCAATATGAATGAATCTTTCCATAAATACGTGATAGTCGTGACTCTTCATCCCTTAGAACTTGCATTTCGATACATTGTAGTAATGAGATATGTTGGATGCATACTCATCCAGAAGCTTCAAATTCTTAACCTACTGACAGAATTTCTCAACATGTTTCTTTTGCAGACAGTAAAGTGCTTTCAAAAGTATCATCGTCCCGCTGACTGTTCGAGGATGCAATTCACAGCGTACACCCAACTGTTGTAGATCTTTTCTTGCTTTAAGGTGATATTTCCATTTTTCCTTAACATTCATCCCTGTGTTAAACACATTATCAAAAACATTCTTCTCCATGTGCATCATATCCATGTTGTTTCGAATAATGAGAGTCCTCCAGTAGGCTAACTCCCATAACATACATTGTTTCCTCGAGTTGTGCCCTTTCCTGTATCCTAAAATCTTCTGATCTGGCATATCCTAGCCGTATGGTATGTCGATATCAAGTGCCTCCAAGTGCGAGAGCACTTCTTCATGAGATGTATAGTCCAATGTGACAACCTCACGCTCAATTTTCCCGTCGAATTTATCCTTCTGCCTACAAAACTGATGGTCTGGTGGCAAAAGTTTTAAGTAACAATTGAACCACAAGGGCTTCCCGCCGTGCTTTATCAGGATTCATGCCCATACAATCAGGGCATGCTAACTTTCCATGTGTGCTTTTGCCACATGTCATTCCCAATGTGAAAATATCGTATATAGTCCACATCAAAGCAGCTTTAATCTAAGTATGCTATTTGAGCTCATCAATCAACATCCTTAAATACACATTTATGTCCTTACTGGGACTCTTCGGCCCTGGAATAAGCAACAACAAAAACATGTATGGCTTCTTCATACAAATTCCTGGTGGAAGGTTATATGGGACAAAAATGTGGAGTTAGGCGTGCTAGACTGCCGAAAAGATTGAACCTATCGGTTTCCAAACCAAATCTAACATTTCAAACTTCCTGAGCAAAGCTTGGATGCCTGTGGTCAAACTCCTTTTATGCCTCTCTATCAGCTGGGTGTATCAGCGCATCACCATCGTTGCTACGAGTGCCCTCATTTATTCAGTCGTATTGGGGGAGTAGTACATCCTCTGAAGCCTTGGGATAACTGGAAAATATCGCAATACATTCCATGCAATGTTTTTCTTCTTCCCTTTGTCCGGTTTATACCTGGAATGATCGCATATTGGACACCATGTAAAGTCCTTATTCTTTTTCCAAAAAAAAATCCACAGTCATCATTGCACGAATCTATCCGCTCATAGCTTAATCCAAGTTTCCTCATCCTTTTCTTCGCTTCATAGTACAATGGGGGTAGCTTTTCACTCTTTCGGCAAAATTTCTTTGATAAAAGTAACAAACTTGTCATATATTTTCTCACTCAGACCGTGGTCCGGTTTCAACTGTAATAACCTACTGAATGCAGACAATCGTGTGTATTTCTGCAATCCATCCCACAACGGCTCTTTTGTATCTCTCCACAAATCATAAAACTAATTAGCTCTCTCGTTCGGTTGCTGGGGACTGTCATCGCCGTGGTAGTTACCTCAGTCAACATTAGCATGCTCAGCATCCATAATCATATCTCGATAATCATACGGTGCCTCTTCCCTAACTTCAACTTAACTAGCCGGGTTGATGACAATACTATCGTTTCCTCATGCTGCATCAACCTTGTGTATCCACCCATAAAACTATGCCGGAGAAGATGCCATTTTATCATTATTCTCCTTCATAATATAACAACTCACATTTACTACAGGGATACCTTATCGTCTCAAAGTTAACAAATGTAGGATGCGCGTAAGCAAACTCGAGAAATTTGTCAAAGCGATCATCGATATCATCATCATTTTTCCATTTCATCCAACTTTGATAGACTGACATGACGACTGATATTACTATATACTACCTTAAATTAAAACTGATAATTAGGCATGGTTGATTTGAAAATAAAGGCATGCATTTGACAAGATGTCTATACCCCCTCCATTTTCTAATAGATAGTGGTCCTTTCCAATTTAGAAAAGTACATGTTTATAAAATAGTTACCAACTCATGCTTAGTCCAGTGTTGTAAAAGGCGCGCCTAGGCGTACGCCTAGGTGCAAGGCAAATCCAAGCGCATTACTCGCGTCTCACCTAGGCCTAGGCGCAGCGTGTTCGATTAGGCGCCCGCCTAGTGAGCCTAGGCCCCAAGGCGCTAGGCGCACAGTGGGGCGGGAGGCGCACAATGGGCCAGGAGGCGCACACTAAGGCGCACGAAATCTAATCGTTGGATAGGTTGTCGTGGCTTTATGAAGACCATCCATTTTTCTTTCAGTTTTTTCTCTTAGTTTAACTCCACCAAGTCTAAAAAAAATTGTGAAAGAATAAAGTCAATAAACCTAACTCTAAAATCCCAAATCAAAAGACTATTTCACAGCTCTCAGAGCAACCCATCGTCAGTCCAGTGACTCCAATTGCCACTGTTCCCAATCCCGTGCCTTGCTCCTGTCACTGGCGGCCACTCCAGTTGCTGCTGCTGTTGCTCCAATCACCGACGTCGTTGCCGCTATTCCTCTCTGCCTCTGTTGCTCGGTTGCTCCATTCCTACACTCCACATCTTCACCCCACCGATATCTCTCTCTTGCCCTCTCTGTCTCTATTTTTCTCCCCCCACCAATGTATATCCAAATCCACCAAAGTCTCCACATTCAAGCTTATTATGTTTCCTGAGTAGCAAGAACATAAAGTGTCATTTAGAAAAATCTTGTGAGTGGTGATTCACAGTTGTTGGTTTACCGAACGTAGGTCAGCAATAAAAACTATAGATTTGTCATCCATTTCCAAAAAGTGTTTAATTGCTAACCATGCAAAACATTGATAAATGACACAAGAAAATTTTTCATAATTAAAGTATACAATCTGATTGTATATAATATAGAAATCTATACCAGGTGTATTAGGAGAGTTCTGAGCTAGAACTCTCAGTTTGAAGTCATAACACACTAGACAGGGAATGTCTGGGATGTGTAAACTATAAAGTAAATAGGCAGCTAATTATAAGTTAGCTTTGGTTGACTGAGAGGCTTGCTAGTTTTTGAGCAGTTTTAACTTGTAACTTCATTATGTGACATAGCAAGTTTGTAGGTTAGTTACCATTATTTTGGTGTTCCTATTGTATTGCATATAAAGTAGGATGTTCTGCATAATCAGAGAAAAAAATTTCAATAAGCAATATGTGGCATGTTTTATGATTTTGCTTTTGTGTTAGTGGCAATATCAATGGCAGTGAGTTGCTGAGGGAGGAATGCAATACTGCTAAGGTTGCTGTTACTATGGTAGTGGAGAAATGCAATGGTTCTTGGTATAAAGCAAAGTGCTTTTGAAACATTTTCTAATGTTTGGAAATTTGTTGATTATCATGTTCTAAAATTTTTAATTTTATTGTTTTAATGCACTATTATTTATTTATTTTTATTTATTTTAATATCGCGCCTTGCTTCGAAAAGGCGAGCGCCTGCGCCTAGGCTCTAGGGACCTTTTGCGCCTTAGGTGCGCCTGCGCCTTTAATAACACTGTCCTATGTCTGCAGAAAGTTCGATAGTACCTCCCCGTATTTCTCCAAGTACATGACATCGATTAGATGTTCTAACATCCCTCTAATCTTCCTCTTGTAACATTTAACAGATGTAGAACACCTAATCCATATGCACATCCGGAAAACATTGGAGAACGTGTACCAAATATCCACGACATAGAACACAGAGCATGAGTCGATACACTATTTTATAAACACTTAGCTTTTACAAATTGTTCAAACTGGACATCTAAAGGCTCATTACAAAGAATTACTTTATAATGAGTACTTTTGAACAGGAACTAAGGGTTTTTATGCATGCATGGTTTAAAAATTGGTAATATGCAACAATCTTTCCAAAATATCAAAATTTCGGAAAGATGGAATCATTAGGTTAATTTGCAAGAACATGCCATAACCAAAATGATTCACTTTCAAATTTGTTGACAAAGAGTTGTAACTAACTCGTTGTCAATGGACTTCACAAAATTACAACGAATATTCTTAATATGGGCAGCTGACTCATGTTTCTCGATAGAATATAGAGTTCATTCACGGAGTTGATATTCTGTCACCTGTGATTGTGATGGGGTTTATGGTTTCGTTAGGGTTAGAGTTGTATTTAGGCTTATAATTACGGGATAGCACACTACCAACAGATAGATAAGATTAATTAGTTAGGGTTAGGGTTTAATTAGGTTTATTAGGGTTAATTAGGAATTAATTAGGGTTAATTAAGATTTAATAGGGGTTTAGTAGGCTAATTAGAATAATTATGATTTAAATAGGTTAATTAGTGTTTATCAAGGCTAAGAATTTGGGCTAATTAGGATTTAGTTAGGGTTTATCAGGACTAATTATGATTTAATTAGGGTATAAGGATTTAATTAGGTTAATTAGGATTAGTTAGGGTTTAGTTAGGATTTATCGAGGCTAATTTGGCTAATTTGGGCTAATTAGGGTTACTTCAAGATGTGTTAGGGTTAACTAGGATTGATTAGGAGTTCCTTAATATTAATTGGGGTTACTTAGGGCTAAGTAGGGCTAATTAGGGCGATTAGGGTTAACTAGTGAAATATCTAAAAATACGCTTTTAATTAGTGGATCACATGTGGCAATTATGACCTATAATCAACTCTAGGTTACTACCGATTTGGTACTTGCTATATTGGTCCTCTGATAGAGTCCTAAAAGGATTCTAACTCAATCATCAGGGATGATGACATGATCCTTAAGGGTGGTTAGACTAGCCTACAGCTCAGTCCTACTAGGGTCTTCTACCTCCACCTATATAAAGGGGGCTACCCCCAGGTACGTGCACAACTACACACACATATACACTTTGTTACATTGCTTTCTCAGAGTTCTACATTGTTAGTCGTGCTTTGACTTAATCATCGTAGAGTTCCTCCACCGGAACCTTACCCAGTGGTCACTCTGTGTTCTGTTTTGTAGGTCTATTCTCTGGTTGTGGTTCTCGATCCAGTTTTTAATAGCAACAAATTGTCACCATCCATCCAGCGAATCTCCACTTAATTGCTCTCAAAACCATCACGCACGATCCAACAGCTCTAGTCGACTCAGTCACTCTCGTGATCAACATTTGACTCCTTCCCGTCGTCATGCCAATTCTGCTGAAGATTTTAATGTCAATATAACATCCACTACTCTGGAGTTAGACAATAGATCTCAAAAAAATTGATCCCCGACCTTGACTTTGAAGAACAGTGACCTTCGTATTGTATAAACTGCAAACTGTTCTAGACACCCCATGCTAACCTCATGAGAGAAATTCATGAGCTGAAGAATGTCGTGAACACTTTGCAACAAACCCTCGACATAGCGGTGGCTCCTCTTTTCGTCGAAAGTCTCTCTTAAACTACTTGAGACTGAAATGAACACCCCATGCAATGGGGCATCAATAAGTTGAATACCAGTGAAAGTGGACTAACTGGTGACTAGTGAAAATAAAGTACCTGGTAATCAGTGAAAAATTAAGTAACTAACAAGGAGGATGAAGTGCGCTAGAGTCTGTCGGTCAAGTCAAGTCGAGTCTGCATTTACAATTGATTTTAATTCATGTTGTTGATTTTTACCATGTATGTTTCCTATGATTAATATTTTCCTTATTGTTTTCTTTTCCATTACACTTGCATAGTCAATGTCTGTCGTGTCCCTGTCCAAGTTGAAATGAAATGAAATGATGATGTTCTGTTGGGCCTTGAAGCCGCTCAGTCTAACGAAAGAAAATATCGTTTGACAATTATGTTGATGTCAGAAATTTATTGAAACTCTTGATTCATTGTTATCATTGAGATTATTATTATTCCTCCGAGTATCTTGAATCATTTGTACACGATACTTCTCGTGTTGTCTTTACTGGGTAATTTGCGCTCATTCCTTATATTGTATTGTGCAGGCTATAAGGATGATCAAGGAGAACCCTCTAGAAAAGGAAAAGAAACAGGCTAGAAAAGTTGAGTAAGGTGATCAGTTGTATGAGGTAAGGCAAGCGAGAAATAGTGAGCTAAGGATTGAGCTGCGAGATAAGCTAATCAGAGTCCTACGACTACAGTCGTACATTAGGTCGTAAACATTCATGTTGTTTAGAGACTTGAAAGTCTTCCGCTGCAGTATGATGTATGTTTGTAAGAAAATTTTGGTAAGGACGCATTTTGGAGCGTCTATTAATGATGTATGAGTATGATGATGTAGTTGCTGTGTATTCAGCACAGGGTTTTGAATGTGATTATGGTCGATGACTCAGCCCGATGATGTCACCTGGGTTGAGGGTGTCGCAATATGTGTCTTATGTAATTATTTCTTATTTATTTTCTGTACAGTCAATAGTAAGAAACTTTGTTATTGAAATTCGTTTGGAAAGCTCACAAGAACCTTAATGGTCAAAGAATTCCCTTAGGTTGGTGATTTAGTCCTCATGCTTAGCGAATTATAGAAAGATTTTTTGTAATATCCCGAACCTAGGGTTAGCCAGGTAATATTACTTTAGCGACAAATTCTATGAGTGATATTCTTTTGACTTCTTAGGGATGATTAGCTTGAGCAGTATTACTAGTGACAAATTAAAATACCACTAGCTGCAGATAAAAAGCGGTGCAAGAAAGAAATAAATGAAATTGAAGGGGATGAGTTTGAAAATTTTAATTTCAATTGGGTCTTTGTTTAAATATAGATATAATGAAAAAAAAAAGAAGAGAAAAGGATAGTGAACAAAGAGAGAAGTCACGCAAAGAGAGAAGGGCAAGGCAGCCGGCCCTAGAACGGGCGGTGCCCCATCTCTCGGACCAGCTGAGCCATCGGTGACGGCAACACCAAAGGGCCACCGGGGACGACACCGAAATAGCCACCAGTCCATCCACCCAAGGGCTGCCGTCGCTAAGCCCAATGTCAGCAGATCTGCGAAGGTAGTGCCGACGTCCTTCGCCGTCGATGGTCATCGACCAGCCATGACCGGCAACCACCGGCTATTTCATCGATGACTGCCGACACAGAGAGATTCTGAGAGAGAGACAAGGAAGAATCAAGGAGATTTTTCCGGTGATCCAATAAATTTTCTGGTAAGCTTTCAGTCTCATCCTTCTTGTTTATTTGATGTTTACGGATTTAGGGGGATCTGTGGGAGTGACAGTGAGTGGGTTTTGGCTGTGGGTGAGGGAAGGTGTGGCTGTGTAGGATGGGTTGGACTGAGCGTGATGGGTTTAAGAGTGTGTATTTTGGTTTTATGCCGTGGTGAGATGTGTATATATAAGTGTGTGTAAGGGGCACTAAGTGTCATATCTGTGTGTGTCCAAACCCATTTGAGTGTGTGCTTTTGTGTGTAAAGTGTGTGTGTAACCTATGTGTTTCCAAACCTATATGTGGCCGAATGAAGCTGCCATGAGGCAGCTGGGTGTAAGTGTTGTGCAGGTGTGCGGCCATGTGTGCGTGCATACAAAGTGGTGTGTAGTGTGTGGGACGTGAGTGGGAGAGCAGCCATGTTGGCTGCCGTGATGGTGTAAATGTGTTGTGATGTGTGCTTTGTATGTGTGTGTATATGGTTTGGAAGGGACCATGTGTGTGTGAGTGTGAGAGTTGCGTGAAAATGCATGTGGGTCTGCAAGGGAAGCAGCACAAGCTGCTGTGCATGTGGAGTGGTTTGTGTGTACGTGTGTAGAGAAACAAGAAGGTGTGAATCCGTGAGTGCATGAGTGTTTGTGTGCTGTGTGTTTTGAGTCTGTGTGTGTGTGTTGTGGATAGTGCTGTGCGTGAGTTCTTTGAGTAGGTGATGGAGTGTGCTGGAAAAGAAATGAGAAGAAGAAAGAAAAGAAAGGAAGAAGAAGAGGACGGAGCGGGTATTTGAGTTAGCGTTAAGTTTTGCACATGCATATGCTAATGTACGCTTATCGTTAGCACGTGAAAATTTACAGTATAATACGTTAGACCATATTAGAATTCTTGACAAAGTTTTATAATTTTCTGAGAGCGTATGAATTTTTAGTATTTCCTGTAAGTTCAGAATTGGAAAATCCTTTTGGAACTCTTAAACCTAGAAAATGTTCTGGGGAAAATTAGAGTAGTGTTTATTTAGTATAATAAAGACTCAGTATAAATTTTATGATTTTTGGAGTCGATTTGTTATCATTTTCAGTATCGCATTGAATGTAGCAAAACGAAAAATAAAGAAATAGTTTTAGTGCCTTTTTTATTCTGATTTCAATTTCTATAATTTTTATATATATTTTAAAGTTCGTATAAAAATTATTGGACTTATTTTCCAGCTGGAAGTAATTTTGACAATTTATGGGTTTTATTGCATTTAAGGGAATTATTTTAATTCGAAAATATTCAAAAATTTAGAAAATTCATATTTTGACTTTTTATAATGTTTTAAGCTATAAAAGTGTTTTATTATAATTTATTTTGAATTTTAGAATATCAACACGCGTTAAGGATCGTACAGGGTTCTCAGTTAGGTTAACCGCGTGCGAGGCGCGTTTTGAGTTGAGCGATTTTGGGGTTAGAAGGGAGTATCATTTGGGTAGTTGATATTAGGTTTATAGTATTGTAGTAAAGATTGTGTTCTAACATATGGAATGCTAATCTAGGTTTATTCAGAGAATTTTGGAACGAGGAAATGTGTCAGCGACAAGTAAGTGACCCTTTGATTCAACTAGTATTTTTATATGCAACGTATATGTTTATCTACTGTTAAAAAAAATGTATTGCTTATTAGTATTGACCGTTTTAAGTACGTTTAACTGCTGTGGCTTAAATTACCAAAAATGTTTTAGTGTTTTATTCTCGTCAAAGAAAAACCGGATCAGCATGTAAATGATGTTTTGCCTAGAAACTGAAATGAAACTCGGATTTGAAATGTTTTGTATTGAAGTTATTGTGAATATTGAACATCTTGATGATTATTGAAAGGGTGTGAGGATGGTTGAGAATCAATTGATGAGTGATTTTGTTCACGATGAACCCAATGGGGGGTTTTTGGTTTACTCGATTGCTGTGCCCTATATCCACAGGGGAAAGTTGGATTTCGGGCCCTGGTCAACGGGGCTTGTACGTTGATGCACAGTACTGTGGCTGGTGGTGCGCCCTTGCGTCCACATGATTATTTTATCCCGGGTGTAGGAGGGATTTTGGGCCCTAGTCAGGGGGGCTCGTACGCTGACCGCAACATATCGTTTGAGCTAATGTTGGGATTTGAACTGGTTGTTATAAAGATTTGCGATAATCATTATATACTTCAGTTTTTGGTTTCATGTACTCTGTTTTGTTTTTACCCGATGATTATCAAATCTATGATTTTTAGATATCTCAATTATGCTACTATATAAAGTGAGTTATTTTCTGACATGCTATGGTCCACCTAGTTGAATCATTGGTTACTTACTGAGCACGTGGAAGCTCATCCCTTACTTATCATTTCAGGTTTGAAAGTAAGGTGATGGTGACGAGCATAGGAAGGAACAATTTGGCACTGAGCTTTGGAGAATGTATTGGTTGAGTCGCTAAAGATTTAGATTGTTGATTTAGTTTTAGTTGTTGATAAATTAGAGTTATGAGGAGTTGTAGCAAGAGTATTGTATTCAAATAAAAATATGAAAACGTAATTTAAGTTTATAGAAGTTTTAATTTTCACTGCAGATTATATGCTGTTTTAGCGAGTAAGGCCTGGCAGAGCCCTCGGTTGGAGTCCATAGGGTCCGCGGCCGGTCACGTGCCTAGCTCGCGGGCCTGCCCGTGGGTTCGGGTCGTGACATTTTTAGACTAACTTCGTAACTCTAGAATCTCAACTTGTAAAGACTGTCTCAATTATAGATTTCCTCATTAAGAAAGACAGAGAGGATCAGGATGGAGAACCTAAGGTGGAAAAGAAGAATGAAAAGAAGGAGGAAAAGAAGAAAGCTGAGCTTGCTTGGCAATATGAGTCAATCAAACTCAGCTTGAACCCCAAAGACCGGCTGTCACCCAAGTACAAGATGCCCGACATGAATAAGTTCGATGGTACAACTGATGCTAGGATTCATGTTAAGACGTATAAGCGAGCGTTGGCACTATGGAGTCAACCATAACCAGTTAATCCAGCGCTTTCACCATACTCTGACAGGAGTTACCTCTCGATGGTTCCTCACACTTGATAAGGCCTGAATAGTACCAGTATAATGCAGATTTGGATATCACCCGAAGAGATTTGGAGACCACTAAACAAAAGCCTAGATAATTATCACACCTCTTTTAAGGCTTTGGTTGGATCCTTGGTAGAAATTAAAGAGACTATCGACAAAGGAACCATATCTTGTAAGACCATACCTGGATTTATCGAGCCCCAACGAGGAACTCCACTAACCACCCTAAACCTGTTAGTACCAATAATGATAACAATGTCCGAGTGCAGCAAGTTATGTCATGGGTAGCAAGTGTTGAACCACGAGAAAAATTTAGTCCATTGAGTGCTCCCCTGCCTAAGGTGTTTGAGAAATTACTACAAAGGGGATGATCTCCAAGTTACCTTCTTCTACCACACCAGTAGTTATACTAGAGGGATATGATGTTCAGGCACTTTGTAAGTACCACAAAGAAAAAGGGCATTCCACTGAGAGATGTGTCACCCTTAGACATGCTCTCTAGGATCTTATTGACAATGGTGAAGTATCCCCCCCCCCCAAGCTAAGGTGAATGTGAAAAAAGAACCCTTGCCTGCTCATTGGATTAATGTCATTGATGATGTTCTGGGAGTGTTATCCTTTTTGCGCTCATAACACCAATAGGTCAATACATGTATATATCGTTCGTTTGTTTTCAAGATCCCTTGTCAGAATTTCGTAATGTGATTTCTTGGTGGGAATTGATGGAAGGAGAAGCTTAAGCTATAGGTGAAGAAGACTATGATGAAGATACATGTTTGGTTTACAAACCCAACAACGTTGTGCCGCATTTGACTAGGTCTAGTCGAGCTTACTAAACAACCAACCAACACCAACCAACCAGCTATCTCACATCCTTTATTCTCTCGAGACCCTTCAGATGACCCAATTGAAGAAAACTCAAGCCAATGTGTCTATTTCGGGATGGTTGTGTGCCTCTTACTCCCAGAGGCATGCTCTAATCATCAAATTACTCATCAAAGCCCAAGTCTCTAACCAACCCCAACCCGAGGAGTTGTCTCATGTACTCAAAGCTATTTGTTATGAAAAATGTTCTTACATTCTCCAAAGCCAATCTGCCATAATGACCCCCTCGACATCACCATAAGGGCTCTTGATAAGAAGACCCCTCCAATTCGCATTGATAATGATTATGTCCCCAGTGTTTGCCCTTTGCGTACTGTTCAAGCTCTTGGTATTGACTCTTTAGAGTTCCCACCATCCAACTATGCAGTGAGAGCCCGTGACAACATTAGCGGTGAGGTCATTGGTGTGATTACACATTCCATGTTTGTCAGAGTAACTAATTTTTTAAGTCAAATTCCTAGTGCTAAACATTCCGGCTACCTTTGACCTTTTGCTTGGAAAGACATGGATTCTTTCAGTGGGAGCAACACCATCCACTCTGCATTAGAAGGTCAAGTTTGTACACGACAAAGTTGCATTCAAGATTGTTAAAGATTCTTAGCTGCCACGTATAGGACAAATGGAAGATGAGAAGGACAGTGTTACAAACTGCACGATCAGCTAGATCTACATCTAAATGGGTTTAAGATTAATAGCCCAATAAAAGCTTGAACTTTAGGACGGGTGAATTTTCTCAACTTTGCTCCTTACAACAATAGATCAATACTGCCAAGGGCTTACTAGCTTCCCTGTTTTCGACAATTACAAAGTTCAGTTAGGTTTGGGATATAGGCCTACAAAGAGGGAAAGGAAAGATGCCATCAATAAAATGGCCCGTCTTAAAAAGGCACGAGAAGAGGGACATTTCGTGGATTCTTTAGTTATGTTTAAGATCCCGATAATTAATGGGTGTTTTGTCAAGGAAGGCGAGATAGGACCTTATTATGGATTCCCTGAGCCAGTCTACAACATACAAACCAGATAACTAATGAGTGGATGTGAGATTTTTTATGATTGTGAGTGGGTGGAAGATGAAATAATACCAACTCTGTGGGGCCAAGCAAGGACAGTGCTTCATATTGGGTGGATTTCATTAGCCAGATGGAATGACTGCATGTGTGGCACACCGCCTCGAAAAAATCTCAAAAGGATTTTAAGAGTCACCATTTATTTAGTTAAAGAAAAATAAGAAAAACCTAGAACATGACTCAAAGGTGTCTAAGAAGGACTACAACTTATTGAAACCAAGAAAAGAGTCCGGGGACTGAGTTACATAATGGGAAGGTCGCTCTTTCAGTCTCTACTTCATTTTTAATTATTTTTTGCTAAAAGAACACGTAGTATGTAAAATACAAGAAAACTCACCCAAAGTTATTTTTTTTTATTTTGGCTTGAACTCACCATAGTTCGACACTCGTCGTACGGGAGGTAGTTTACAATTCGAACCTAGACTTAGACAAAGAACATGAAAAAGTAATTTTTTTTGTTTGGAAATGAAATATGACTACGGGAAATGGGAGACAATCTATATTGTTTTCTACCCTAATAAAGCTAATAAATGTTACCTCGTGATGCTCCTTGTCTTAAATGACTCAGGAGTGTTCTCCGTGGTATCCACGATGCAAAAAACAAAGTGACGTTCTTATAGTGATTTGAGTGGATAAGATCCTCAAGAGAGGCTAGATGCCACTTCACAAAGGAAATAGCATGCAAACTATAAGAAGAATAAGCATATGGACTTACAAGAGATCCCTTTCTGAAAATGAAGGCCAAGTGCTATGGGTCGCAGAGTCTCATAAGATTGACAATGCCAATCTGTACGGCTGGAGATAAGTCAGAATAAATGATTAAATTACAGATTGATTTTTTTCCACAAATTTCAGGGCATTATCAAGATCCTAATTTCAGTGATTATCCCTGAAGTCACAAATGAGTTGTACCAAAATAAATCATGGATTAATTTGTCAAATCATCTAGACAAATTTTATCAACTAGAAAAATCTAGACCAAGAACTGGACGTAACCAAAATGGATTAGATTAATGCAGTGGGGTGGACTAACAGTCTGGACTGGATTGGACTGAACATGCAATGACTGGACACTGAACTATTAAACTAGACAGGACTGGGCCGGACAACAAAAATGGACTAAATTTATTAAATAAAATTTGACCGAATTAAATAATTAAACTACATCACTAAGCCCATACTCAACAATGCATTTTAATTAATAATGAAGTCAATTATGTAATTTATAAAAAATGCCTATAAAAATGGGGTGTCTATAGAGCCCCTCAGGGATGGAATGTGCTAGTGGGTGAGCATCATCAAAATAGAAGGACAACACATTTTTGTAGTGAAAAACATAAAAAAAAAATGACCACATAACTCAAAGACTCACACAGATATTGGGTCAGACCCTTTGCAGGGCTTCCTAAGTGTCCTCTTAAGAGAAATTAGACTAGGGTTTGGATGGCGGAGACATCGCTCAAAGCTGGGGCAAATAGTAATAAGGGTTGGTCGTCGAGCAATACGAAGAAGAGGGATTTGGATCCCCTGCTGTAACCCATGGTTACAGTAGGGGTGCTGTACCCATTTCTGTGAGAGAGGGGGCTGTAACCGTGGTTACTCTCTCTCATCCTTCCTTCTCTCCCCCCTCTCTCACAAAAATTGGTACAACACCCTGCTATAACCATGGGTTACAGCAGGAGATCCCAATCCCAAAAAGAGAGATTGAAACCGAAGCTTTTATGGAGCCAGAGCCAATAGTAACAAGGGTTGGTCTCCAGGTGAAAGGCTTATTCTTAAAAGCTGGAGCCAACAGTAATGACAATTAGTCGTCTAAGAATACTAAGACATCATGTGTAAAAGCCGAAGCCAACAATAATTACGGTTGGTCACTTAAACATGAAGGTGCATCAAGAAGCTGAAGCCAATAGTAATGAATGAAGGTCATCTAGACATATAGAGGAAAGTTCTGCTTGTTACCAGAGCCATCAAATCAATTCGAATGGTGCACATAAAACTCATGTCTAGATACTAGAGTCCCAAATCGATTTGAAAAGGGTCATCTAGGCGTGTAAAAGAATCTTGTATGAAGTCTGAGCCCTAAAATCGATTTAAAAGGGTCAAAACAAAAGATGAAAAAGGATTTTGACCGTTACCAGAGCCCTTAAATTGATGTAAAAAAGGTGGACGGAAAAATAAAAATACCTTTGAATGTTACCGGAGCCCTTGAATCGATTCGAAAGGGTCGACGAACAAAGTAAAAATCTGAATAATAGACGGAGCCAACAATGCTCTAAGGCGATTGGACTTTGAGTGGAGAAAGTCAATTCACTTGAAGAAAATATGCTGTTGTGATCGCTTGTGAAATCTTGCACCATACAAGGATTGATAAATGGAACACTGAACTTGGAAGACACCTGAATCATGAACCAACCTAAGGAAGAAATGTCGGACATGCATAGACAGGCATGCATGCCTACAAATATTGGATAATAATGCGCTTAGGAGAATGAACATATATCGTGCGACACCGCATTGGCAAACAATGCAAAAATGATATCGACAATGCAATTTTTAGAAGCATGCAAGCACACAGACATCTATTCTAAGTTTATTTATTATTTCTTTTTGTTTTTTTTTTGAAAAAGGTCAAAAATCAACCAGTTGGTCAGAACTGCTAAGAATTATGAAAACTGGAAATTTTAAGTCGAAAATCGGCTGGCTGGTCAGCATGTTTGGAATTTTTTTGGCAATTCGGCATGAAACTGGCCGTTTAGTCAGCACGTTTCGAAATCTTTTGACTATTCGACATGAAAACCGGCTGGATAGTCAAAGACTTTGGGATTTTTGGAATTATAAGAACTGAAAAAAAATTGGCTGGTATGTCAGAGACTTTGACCGACTTAAATGAAAAAATTGGCCGGTTAGGCCGCCCAGTTTTGTGCTCGATTTTAGGGATTTTCACAACAATTCTGGGAAGAAAGAAGGGAGCGAGGACAGGGAAGGGGTAGAATCCAGGATCAAAACTAGAAAGGTGGAAAGAATTGTAAGAAATAACTACATGATAAACAGTTCGGACAAAGAGGAGGAGATAGAAAATTTAGATGGTATGGATTGGGGCATGAGGGTACGGACTAAGTTAACAAAGAGAACGGAAAGAGTGAGAAACGAAAAGAGAGAAAGGAGGAAGAAGAAAAGGAAGAGTAAAGAAGGGGAAGGGGGATTTGCATAAACTTTCTTCTATTGGCTTGGCCTTAATTTCTTAAGGTAGGTTATCTTGTGTTTTTTTTAAGTCTTCAAAATATGTAGGAGTAGTATTATGAGTAGTAGTAAAACACTTATATATATTTGCTTGAAATGATTCAAGGAGAAGTATGATCATGTGTGCTGAAATCTGCAAAACAGTCATGGAATTAGAGTAATTTTGGTGCTTAGAAAGGTATACTTTTAGTTGATAAATGGACTTGGTTATTTTATATGTTATACTACTACATGTATATAGTATACACACATATTATTTCAGGTACTATTACTATGGTTTAAAATTCATGGCTTAAAACCTGTCCTGTGAAACTGCCGCTGAACGGAATTCTAAAGTCTATCTTTTGAAGGACTTAACATGACTTTAAAATAATCTTTTCGTACCAAATAAAATACTGGGATGTAGCTCTTTAAGTATAGTTTCCAGAAATATATAGTTTGACTGTAGAAGCCTTGTAATTAAATTGCTATGATGTTTGGAGTATAGACTAGTCCTGCTGCCAATAGAAATACCGGGCACATTATGTAACCTAAACTAGTTATTCTTTGTGTTGGGCTTACTGACGAATAACTAGGTAAATTTCAGGTCTTAAATGGACACTCAAGTATCTACACAATAGTATAAGTTTACATATGAGTAGGGTACTTAAGGAAGAACATCAAATTATTACCTGCTTGATTACCGAATTAGTTTGCGCATTAGAGATTAGGTTACATGTTTGGCATGTGTTGTTGATAATATGGTAAATATGACTTGACAGGGGATTAAACTTCTTTTTAGGTACTTGATGACATTTTGTTGACATATGTAGATGATTATGCATATCACGTGAAGTAGGAGGAAAAAAGAAAGTTGAGGGTGTTATTTGCCGGGGTTGGAAGTGATCCAGCCAGGATTCTCGTTCTTGTTCATGTCTTGATAGTACGTACTAGCTATGCATACTACTTCTCGAAACAAATTATTGGCGTGCATGTGATGATGTTAGACTTCTTCTATTGAACCCGCCATATCAGTTGGTTGCGATACAAAAAGTCTCTCGCACTCAGGGAAGGTCGGCATGTGCATGAGGGGCATATTTGCATATTAATATTCTTGTATTTGGCTCATATTTTCCATTAACTTGTTTATACTGTTTTGTTATACTTAGCGAGATCAAGTTAATATTTAGGTTTTACTTGCCATACTCGTATATGTTCTACAAGATTTCAAATGTTGCTCGATATGCTATTCTCGTTTCTTTTGAAGACACGTGTGAGCAGATGGTTGTACGTGATACTCGATAAGTTAAATTATTTTTAAGTACATAGGTATTATCTGTTCAAGTGACTTGCATATTTATACTAACCATTCATAATATAATCAATTCATGTTTGGATTTAAAAGCACCGGATACCCTACTGAGCCGTCAGGCTGACACATTCCCGATACTTTTTTTTAGGTTTGAAGTCAAAATATCTACCAGGGGACGAAGAGGAGTACCTTGGTGAGGAGCAAGAGTATTACGTTGAGGGAGCAAAGTTTTAGTTGTTATTCTTTTGTGTTGTTTCTTTTAAGGTTTGTAGTAAAGCTTTGTTTATCCATGAGGTATATATGTTAAGTAGCTGGTTTAGCGTTGCACCCCTTCCGAAAGTGTGACACAAACGGCTAAAAACCATACCAGCCACTCCTCCCATAAGGACTCCCTCGTCGTGGCATCCCAATCCTTCCAGTATGGCCGTGGCTCAAAGAATCGGCCCTTCACAAAGACGCTGATCTTCGTCTTTGCCAGAGTCTCTAGGATCCTAATTAAAAACAACCATCAAACACATTAAGCAAGTTGGACAGTAATAAATATCAGAATTGAAGATTGTAAGTACTGCATTATGTAATTTTTTAACTTACTAGCCCTCCTGGGTGAGAGTACTTCACTGTTTACGATGGGAGTCGATGCGCACCCCGCGTGGCACTCCACGGCCTCGTCGAGATCCTATAAAACACCAATAATAATACAGAACAAGAATAATTTAAATACCAGTCTAGCATTATGACCAAACGCCGTTATCAAATATACCTGAGGTAGAACCCACAGAAGAAGGAGAACCAGTGGGGGGTGTGGGAGGAATCGGCCCTGGACTGGGACTGGGAATGGGGCTGGGGCAGTGGCTGCGGCTGAGACTGGGCCCCTGCCTGCTGGATGTGGGCACTATGTGCCTCGTCATCAGCAGGCAAAGACGAGGCGAGTGCCACCGGGTTAGACGCAACTCGGCATCCACCGCGACCACGGATGGCCCATAATCTATCCATATCTGACTTTGTGTACAACAAGTCCAAATTAAAGAAATTAACACATACAAAATAATGTATAGTCCACATCATATTGCAACATTATATAAATGAAGTGAGTATATATATGAACCGAGTATAAGAACATTATATGAACCAAGTACTAAAAGAATGCATGTTACAACAGTACAAGTCAATCATATTCATTTTGGGAATCACCACCATCATCATCGTCGTACCCGTCATCCTCTTCTTCCTGGGACTCGTCGTCCTCTTCATCGAGTAATTCTTCCTCTTCATCAGTAGACTCAGGCTCATCATCTTCAACACTTTCTACGTCTTCTGTGTCATCATCTACGACTTCTTCCTCTACATCAACTGTTGGTTCAAGAGGGAGATCGTCTTCCTCATTGTCCACCACAACAGGTACTGAGACACTTGCTTGGTCAGTTTGAAAGGTGTCTACCTCACTGTCCTATGCCACGGGCAATTTCTTGGAATCAATAACGTATACTAGTGAGATTTGGGATTTGCAGTGTCCTCCATGTAAAAGACTTATGTTACATGACTAGCAAACACAAACGGCTCGTCTGATGGAAGTCTTGACTTAACATTGACATCTACAATCCCCTACGAGCTAACATGAATTCCTCTACCGCATGTGACATCAAACCATGTACACTCGAACATTACCAGATGGTTTTGGGAACTCAGATATGTTAGCTCAATAATCTCATCCAGCTCTCTATAAAAGTCTATTGGAGCATCGACTGACTGAACCTATTATATAAGACGGTGAAAGTTAATAAACCACATATGGAGTGACATATGAAACATAGTATATTTTGGTTAAAGATTTACACGTCTTTTGAACTACTCTACAAAATGTAATTTCTGATGAGAGTCAAGTCCAACGGGATCAGTGATTAAAGATTCCGCATCATATTCACTGCAAATCGAGAGAGTAAACCCACTGATCACACATTTTCAATTGTGTACAATAATTATCTTAAGTCAGAAACTTACTTAACGAATGCTGAAACTTCATCACAATTTAAAAGGGCATATATTGTTACAGCACTGTACTCTACATCCGTTAGCAACCGAGTATAGGTTCGTCCGAACGGACTACCTGACTGCTTGAATATTGACAATTGCCCTTCCAAATATGTGCAGGCTTCAGGCTCATTTCGGCCTAGTTGATTTAACCTTGTATCAACATCAGGCCCAAAATATTAGCTACAAAAGTTTACAAGCTCTTTCATTACATAAGCCTCGGCAAACACGAGCTTTGTTACGAACTTTCTTCTTTAAATGGAACATGAACCTAAAAGTTTGACGAATAGAGTTAGGTTGAATATTAATGAATCAGTGTTTGCATTACCTGTAAACAAATAACATAGAGTTAAAGCAAGACCTCTCGAATGAATACATCCACCAATAGTGCACAGGCCCACCCATCTTAGCTTCATATGCCATGTGAACGGGCAAATGCTTAATTGAATCAAAGACTGACGGTGGGAAGATTTACTCAAGCTTGCAAATTGTCAACACAATGTTCTTTTCAAGCACCTCCATATTACTCACCTGGATTGTAGAAGAACAAATATTCTGAAAGAAATGAGATAATTCAGTTAAAGTCTCCCAGATAACCCTTAGCAACAGTCCCCGAAAGGCAATAGAAATGAATCTTTTCATAAATACGTGACAGTCGTGACTCTTCATCCCTTGGAACTTGCATTCTGATATATTACAGCAACGAGATATGTTGGATGCATATCCATCTGGAAGCTTCAAATTCTTAACCCAGTGACAGACCTTCTCTACCTCTTTCTTGTATAGATAGTATGGTGCTTTCAAAAGCAGCATCGTCCCGTTGACTGTTCGATGATGCAGTTCATGGCGTACATCCAACTGCTATAAATCCTTTCTCGCTTTAAAATGATCTTTCGATTTTCCCTTGAAATTCATCAATGTATTGAACACATTATAAAAAAAATTCTTTTCAATATGCATCACATCCATGTTATTTCAGATAATGAGTGTCCTCCAGTAGGCTAACTCCCAAAAAATACAACGTTTCCTCCAGTTGTGCTCTTTCCTGTATCCTGGAATCTTCTAATCCGACACACCTTTGCCGTATGGTATGTCAGTATCAAGTGCCTCTAGGTGCGAGAGCACTTCTTCACCAGATGGGTAGTCCAGTGTGAAAACATCACGCTTGATTGTCTTGTCGAATTTATCCTTCTGCCTACGAAACATATGGTCTAGTGGCAAAAGCCTCCGGTAACATCCGAACCACGAGAGCTTCCCGCCGTGCTTTAACATATGACCGGGATTCACGCCCATACAAGAGGGCACGCTAATTTGCCATGTGTGATCCACCCACACGTCATTCACAGTGAGTTATGCCCTAGTTTGTTCCATGTTCTCTATTTTGTTTTACCGGATGATTATTTACTCAATGACTTTAGATGTCTTAATGTTTATATAGTATAAATGAGTTATGCTTGGCATGCTATGGTCCACCTAGTTGAATCATTGGTTACTTACTGAGCACGTGGAAGCTCATCCCTTACTTATCATTTTAGGTTTGAGAGTATGGTGATCGTGATGAGCATAAGAATGGACAAATTGACACGGAGCTCCAGAGACTGCATTGAATGAGTCGCTAAATATTTAGATTGTTGGTTAGTTGCTAACAAATCGGAGTTATGAAGAGTTTTAGCATAAGTGTTGTATTCAAATAAAAATATGAAAATGTAATTAAAGTTTGTAGAAGTTTTAATTTCTGGTACAGCTTATATTGGATTTTAGCGAGTAAGGCCTGTCAGAGCCCTTGATTGGAGCCTATTGGGTCTGCGGCCGGTCATGAATCTAGTTGATGGGCTCACCCCGTGGGTTCGGGTCGTGATAGTTACTATGTTGTACTCTTTTTAGGGAGAATACTTGCCAAGTTTATATCATGTAGAGTAGGAAACCAACCGGTATTCTATGAACCGAATGGTCTTCCACTAAGGGGGAATCACAGAAACAAAGAATCTAATTAACATGCTTGTTTGTCAACAGGTCTACCAGACGGTTAGTCTGTAAGTCTTCTTCTTGTAAATCATACCCAATGTTTTCACCCATAAATACCCTACTGAGTAACGGGGCAGTCTACCCAAAAGGTTAACCGGACAGTTAGTCATTACCCAACCTTTTTCAAACACTTCACGAAAAAATCCAAAACAACCCGCTGGATTAAGCCATCATTTAGTCAATACCCCACCTTTTTCAAATACTTTTCCAAGAACCCAAAAGTACCCTTTTCTGAATCACCGGATGGTTAGTCAGTAACCCTTTTCTGAGAAAGTTTTTAAAAACCCAAAAATATCCCATTGAGTAACTAAATGGTTTACCTAAAAAGTTAACCGATCAGATAGTTAGTAACCCTCTCTCAGACACTTTTTAAACATCATACTGAGTAACTGGAAGGTTTCCCGCAAGGATATCCTTGTTGGAAAGGAAACTTTTATAGATAGATAATTCCGTCACTAAAAGTCCCAATCTCATCGAAAAAGACTTTTAGCGACGGACGCCCCGTCGCTAATAGTGCGTTGGAATTAACCCCTTAGCTAAAAGTTTTATGATAGAATTTAAAAAAATTTCGCCAAAAAACTATCGATAACCGGACGGATAGTCTTTATTCAATCTGTCTGAATAGACTGGATGGTTTTCATATGTGTGATACCCTGAAAATATCAAAAATTAATCTAGCCATGAATTAGATTAATTAAAGGGGGTATTTTTATTAAGTAGTATTATGTGGGTGATAATTAATTATTAGAGAGCTAAATAAGGGGTTAGTGTGGCCTTGGGGGTTAAAATGTAATTTTATAAAGTAAGGGGGCAAAAATGTAATTTAAAAAAAAACATGGTTAACGGGATGCATATGCTATGAAGTAGCGGCATTTTGATGATGAGTTGGTGTTAGGAAGTGGAATGATGGATTAGGGTGATTTTGGGGTCAAGTTGTAATATCTCAAAGTGGAGGGGTCAAAATGCAATTTTAGAAACTTTGAAGGGCCAAAGTGCAAAATTTGAAACCTTGAAAATTGTGTCATAGCCTGATGAAAATAGGTCATACACGATGGCCACCTCCTACTTTCTATAACCTGAGTCATTGTTGGAAATTATAAAGTATTTTGGGATAAGTTTTATGAGAAGGAAATATAGAAAGAAAATTTTGGGGTGCAAAACTAAAATAACCGAAAGTGAAGAACAGCTGAAGAACATGCACAGTAGCAGCCATGGAAGGAAGGAAAAGAGAAGGAAAGAAAGGGAAAAAGGAGGAAGAAGAAAGAGGGAAAGGAAAGAAAGATTTTTTTTTTTGAATTCGAACTCTAACAGGATATGATCTTGAACCAAATTTGTGAAAATTTATTGAATTCATTGGAGTATATGTCACATAAATGTCATGTATACATATATATATATATATATATATATATATATATATCTGATTTGGGATGAAGAAATGATGATGAAATCTTGTTGGAATCATGGACATAAGACCCTAAAAAAAACAAAGAAAGAGAAAACGAATTAGGGTTTTGAATTGGGCTGATTTCAATATGCGTGGGTGTGTATTTCAGTGTGTTTTAGTGTGTGTTCTTCAATTTGGTTAATGAGTTTGGATTCAATTGGTTTAATTGTGCGAAAGTAAAGTATAAAAATGAGTTTAGGGCATGAATTGAGAATATTATAATGTGTTACGTGATCTAAGATGAATTTGTGAGAAGTTCATGCGTGATTGTTATAGGAGTGTACCCAGGATGCTGTTGATTGAAGGGGAAGAAGATGAGTGTGTGTGCGTGAAGGTGAACTAGTGTGTGTTGATGTGAATAGTGATTATTTTTGTCACTAAAAGTGAAAATTAAGGAAATAGGTTCTAATTCGAATTTTTTTAAATAGTTAGGGTAACATTTAGCCAAAGTGTAAAAAAAAGACTCTAGTTATTTTTAGGAGACCTGTATCATGAAAAAAATTTAGCTTTTTTCGAGATTTGGAAATGGGTGAACGGACGCGGGAAGTTTGAAACTTTACGGTGAAATTTAAACCAAAATTTTATGAGAACCATTAGATGTTGGGAAGTTCCATTTTCCAAGATTTCAGGTCATTCCAAAGTCATTTGCTATTTTTGGCCGAACGGGCTTTTAAGCGATTGGTCTAGACACTTGTTCGGGATTTTTAGGAGAAACTTTTTTAAAATATTTTTTCGCTTAAGAAAAACTATAGGAGGCTAAAAATAGCATTTTAAAGTGCTTTTGAGATTTTTCTGGTGTCGGGGACCCTCATGGGGTATTTTGGTAATTTGCCACCCAGGGATGGGTATTTTGGTAATTTCTCGGTAAAGTTTTTCCAAGGATTTTTTTATAGTCTGAAAAGGGTTGTAAAACACCTAAAAGGTTGTTTTGAAGGTGATTTGAGGCGTTTGGGTGATAGTGAACCCCCGGGGGCATTTGGTAATTTGCCACGTTCGCGTTAAATTTTTGGGAACCCGTGTTATCCACAGTCCAGAATGGTAGGAAGTGAGGAATGGTGTTAGTACATTAAATAATGGGAGTGGTTATTGTGGAGGCGTTGATAAGGCTGGGTTAATGGTCCAGTTATCGGACCGAATTAACAAGTTGTCGTAAGACGCTATGAACTGTTAAGGGGGAATATGTAGAATAAGGAGTGTGTGTATGTTGAATGATGACTAACGAGCAGGGTATGATTTGACTAGGTGATGTAGCTCATTGCAATCAGAAAATTGCGAGTTACTTTGGCTATAAGCGAGTCAGGTAAGGACAATGCGGTTCTAATATGCTAATTCATTATTTCGATTAGCATTACATGTTGATGACGTGTTGTTGAATTCTTGTTGTTATGATTGGACGTCGGTAGTCATTGCGACCGGTACAAGTGTATTTGAATTGTGCTATTGAGGACTTAGGGTAGAATAAATTCCCTTAGTCCGCTATGTTGATCGAATTTAGTGAGGATGGTGGGTGTCTTAGTAAGCTATGATTAGATTCGATTAGCATAGCTGAAGTTGATGATGATGTTACGTACAGATTATTATGTGGTTGTTGTGAGATGTTGGCAGTTATTGATAGCCGATAACTCTTCTATTTGAGAACACCATTGAGGACTTGTAGCAAACTTCTCCCGAGTTCGCCCTATCATTGATGAAGATGTTATAGGGATCGTTGCGTTGTTATCGTGAAATTTCGGCACTTATTGATAACCGACATTTCTCTTATGTAAGAATGTTGTTGAGGGCTTGTGGCATACTTCTCCCGAGTCCGTCCTGTTGATGATGTTACGTTGAACTCTTGTTGTTAGGTTGGAGCACCAGTTGATCTTTTAATCCGGTATTCCTTGTTGAGTTGTGTTGTTGAGGACATAAGGTGAAATAATTTTTCCTTAGTCCGCACTGTTGATGAAGTACCGCTTTTTAGCTGTAACGCGGTTAGGGACAACCACTTGTGGGAAGTCTCCTCTTGTTGACAGTGTCTCTCTTAAACTACTTGAGACTGAAATGAACACCCCATGCAATGGGGCATCAATAAGTTGAATACCAGTGAAAGTGGACTAACTGGTGACCAGTGAAAATAAAGTACTTGGTAATCAGTGAAAAATTAAGTAACTAACAAGGAGGATGAAGTGCGCTAGAGTCTGTCGGTCAAGTCAAGTCGAGTCTGCATTTACAATTGATTTTAATTCATGTGTTGATTTTTACCATGTATGTTTCCTATGATTAATATTTTCCTTATTGTTTTCTTTTGCATTACACTTGCATAGTCAATGTCTGTCATGTCCCTGTCCAAGTTGAAATGAAATGAAATGATGATGTTCTGCTGGGCCTTGAAGCCGCTTAGTCTAACGAAAGAAAATATCGTTTGACAATTATGTTGATGTCGGAAATTTATTGAAACTTTTGATTCATTATTATCGTTGAGATTATTATTATTCCTCCGAGTCTCTTGAATCATTTGTACAAGATACTTCTTGTGTTGTCTTTACTGGGTAATTTGCGCTCATTCCTTATATTGTGTTGTGCAGGCTATAAGGATGATCAAGGAGAACCCTCTAGAAAAGGAAAAGAAACAGGCCAGAAAAGTTGAGTAAGGTGATCAGTTGTATGAGGTAAGGCAAGCGAGAAATAGTGAGCTAAGGATTTAGCTGCGAGATAAGCTGATCAGAGTCCTACGACTACAGTCGTACATTAGGTCATAAACATTCATGTTGTTTAGAGACTTGAAAGTTTTCCGCTGCAATATGATGTATGTTTGTAAGAAAATTTTGGTAAGGACGCATTTTGGAGCGTCTATTAATGATGTATGAGTATGATGATGTAGTTGCTGTGTATTTAGCACAGGGTTTTGAATGTGATTATGGTCGATGACTCAGCCCGATGATGTCACCTGGGTTGAGGGTGTCGCAATATGTGTCTTATGTAATTATTTCTTATTTATTTTCTGTACAGTCAACAGTAAGAAACTTTGTTATTGAAATTCGTTTGGAAAGCTCACAAGAACCTTAATGGTCAAAGAATTCCCCTAGGTTGGTGATTTAGTCCTCATGCTTAGCGAATTATAGAAAGATTTTTAGACTAACTTCGTAACTCTAGAATCTCAACTTGTAAAGACTATCTCAATTATAGATTTCCTCATCAAGAAAGACAGAGAGGATCAGGATGGAGAACCTAAAGTGGAAAAGAAGAATGAAAAGAAGGAGGAAAAGAAGAATGCTGAGCTTGCTTGGCAATATGAGTCAATCAAACTCAGCTTGAACCCCAAAGACCGGCTGTCACCCAAGTACAAGATGCCCGACATGAATAAGTTCAATGGTACAACTGATGCTAGGATTCATGTTAAGACGTATAAGCGAGCGTTGGCACTATGGAGTCAACCATAACCAGTTAATCCAGCGCTTTCACCGTACTCTGATAGGAGTTACCTCTCGATGGTTCCTCACACTTGATAAGGCCTGAATAGTACCAGTATAATGCAGATTTGGATATCACCCGAAGAGATTTGGAGACCACTAAACAAAAGCCTAGAGAATTATCACACCTCTTTTAAGGCTTTGGTTGGATCCTTGGTAGAAATTAAAGAGACTATCGACAAAGGAACCATATCTTGTAAGACCATACCTGGATTTATCGAGCCCCAACGAGGAACTCCACTAACCACCCTAAACCTGTTAGTACCAATAATGATAACAATGTCTGAGTGCAGCAAGTTATGTCATGGGTAGCAAGTGTTGAACCATGAGAAAAATTTAGTCCATTGAGTGCTCCCCTGCCTAAGGTGTTTGAGAAATTACTACAAAGGGGATGATCTCCGAGTTACCTTCTTCTACCACACCAGTAGTTATACTAGAGGGATATGATGTTCAGGCACTTTGTAAGTACCACAAAGAAAAAGGGCATTCCACTGAGAGATGTGTCACCCTTAGACATGCTCTCTAGGATCTTATTGACAATGGTGAAGTATCCCCCCCCCAAGCTAAGGTGAATGTGAAAAAAGAACCCTTGCCTGCTCATTGGATTAATGTCATTGATGATGTTCTGGGAGTGTTATCCTTTTTGCGCTCAATACATGTATATATCATTCGTTTGTTTTCAAGATCCCTTGTCAGAATTTTGTAATGTGATTTCTTGGTGGGAATTGATGGAAGGAGAAGCTTAAGCTGTAGGTGAAGAAGACTATGATGAAGATACATGTTTGGTTTACAGACCCAACAATGTTGTGCCGCATTTGACTAGGTCTAGTCGAGCTTACTAAACAACCAACCAACACCAACCAACCAGCTATCTCACATCCTTTATTCTCTCGAGACCCTTCAGATGACCCAATTGAAGAAAACTCAAGCCAATGTGTCTATTTCGGGATGGTTGTGTGCCTCTTACCCCCAGAGGCATGCTCTAATCAAATTACTCATCAAAGCCCAAGTCTCTATCCAACCCCAACCCGAGGAGTTGTCTCATGTACTCAAAGCTATTTGTTATGAAAATGTTCTTACATTCTCCAAAGCCAATCTGCCATAATGACACCCTCGACATCACCATGAGGGCTCTTGATAAGAAGACCCCTCCAATTCACATTGATAATGATTATGTCCCCAGTGTTTGCCCTTTGCGTACTGTTCAAGCTCTTGGTATTGACTCTTTAGAGTTCCCTCCATCCAACTATGCAGTGAGAGCCCGTGACAACATTAGCGGTGAGGTCATTGGTGTGATTACACATTCCATGTTTGTCGTAGTAACTAATTTTTTAAGTCAAATTCCTAGTGCTAAACATTCCGGCTACCTTTGACCTTTTGCTTGGAAAGACATGGATTCTTTCAGTGGGAGCAGCACCATCCACTCTGCATTAGAAGGTCAAGTTTGTACACGACAAAGTTGCATTCAAGATTGTTAAAGATTCTTAGCTGCCACGTATAGGACAAATGGAAAATGAGAAGGACAGTGTTACAAACTGCACGATCAGCTAGATCTACATCTAAATGGGTTTAAGATTAATAGCCCAATAAAAGCTTGAACTTTAGGACGGGTGAATTTTCTCAACTTTGCTCCTTACAACAATAGATCAATACTGCCAAGGGCTTTCTAGCTTCCCTGTTTTGGACAATTACAAAGTTCAGTTAGGTTTGGGATATAGGCCTGCAAAGAGGGAAAGGAAAGATGCCATCAATAAAATGGCCCATCTTAAAAAGGCACGAAAAGAGGGACATTTCGTGGATTCTTTAGTTATGTTTAAGATCCCGATATTTAACGGGTGTTTTGTCAAGGAAGGCGAGATAGGACCTTATTATGGATTCCCTGAGCCAGTCTACAACATACAAACCAGATAACTAATGAGTGGATGTGAGATTTTTTATGATTGTGAGTGGGTGGAAGATGAAGTAATACCAACTCTGTGGGGCCAAGCAAGGACAGTGCTTCATATGGGGTGGATTTCATTAGCCAGATGGAATGACTGCATGTGTGGCGCACCGCCTCGAAAAAATCTCAAAAGGATTTTAAGAGTCACCATTTATTTAGTTAAAGAAAAATAAGAAAAACCTAGAACATGACTCAAAGGTGTCTAAGAAGGACTACAACTTATTGAAACCAAGAAAAGAGTCCGGGGACTGAGTTACATAATGGGAAGGTCGCTCTTTCGGTCTCTACTTCATTTTTAATTATTTTTTGCTAAAAGAACACATAGTATGTAAAATTCAAGAAAACTCACCCAAAGTTATTTTTTTTTATTTTGGCTTGAACTCACCATAGCTCGACACTCGTCGTACGGGAGGTAGTTTACAATTCTAACCTAGACTTAGACAAAGAACATGAAAAAGTAATTTTTTTTGTTTGGAAATGAAATATGACTATGGGAAATGGGAGACAATCTATATTGTTTTCTACCCTAATAAAGCTAATAAATGTTACCTCGTGATGCTCCTTGTCTTAAATGACTCAGGAGTGTTCTCCGTGGTATCCATGATGCAAAAAACAAAGTGACGTTCTTATAGTGATTTGAGTGGATAAGATCCTCAAGAGAGGCTAGATGCCACTTCACAAAGGAAATAGCATGCAAACTATAAGATGAATAAACATATGGACTTACAAGAGATCCCTTTCTGAAAATGAAGGCCAAGTGCTATGGGTCGCAGAGTCTCATAAGATTGACAATGCCAATCTGTACGGCTGGAGATAAGTCAGAATAAATGATAAAATTACAGATTGATTTTTTTTCCACAAATTTCAGGGCATTATCAAGATCCTAATTTCAGTGATTATCCCTGAAGTCACAAATGAGTTGTACCAAAATAAATAATGGATTAATTTGTCAAATCATCTAGACAAATTTTATCAACTAGAAAAATCTGGACCATGAACTGGACTTAACCAAAATGGATTAGATTAATGCAGTGGGGTGGACTAACAGTCTGGACTGGATTGGACAGAACATGCAATGACTGGACACTGGACTATTAAACTAGACAGGACTGGGCCGGACAACAAAAATGGACTAAATTTATTAAATAAATTGGACCGAATTAAATAACTAAACTACATCACTAAGCCCATACTCAACAATGCATTTTAATTAATTGAAGTCAATTATGTAATTTATAAAAAATGCCTATAAAAATGGGTGTCTACAGAGCCCCTCGGGGATGGAACGTGCTAGTGGGTGAGCATCATCAAAATAGAAGGACAACGCATTTTTGTAGTGAAAAACATAAAAAAAATTGACCACATAACTCAAAGACTCACACAGATATAGGGTCAGACCCTTTGCAGGGCTTCCTAAGTGTCCTCTTAAGAGAAATTAGACTAGGGTTTGGATGGCGGAGACATCGCTCAAAGCTGGGGCAAATAGTAATAAGGGTTGGTCGTCGAGCAATACGAAGAAGAGGGATTTGGATCCCCTGCTGTAACCCATGGTTACAGCAGGGGTGCTGTACCCATTTCTGTGAGAGAGGGGGCTGTAACCGTGGTTACTCTCTCTCATCCTTCCTTCTCTCCCCCTCTCTCACAAAAATTGGTACAACACCCTGCTATAACTATGGGTTACAGCAGGGGATCCCAATCCCAAAAAGAGAGATTGAAACCGAAGCTTTTATGGAGCCAGAGCCAATAGTAACAAGGGTTGGTCGCCAGGTGAAAGGCATATTCTTAGAAGTTGGAGCCAACAGAAATGACGATTAGTCATCTAAGAATACTAAGACATCATGTGTAAAAGCCGAAGCCAACAATAATTACGGTTGGTCACTTAAACATGAAGGTGCATCAAGAAGCTGAAGCCAATAGTAATGAATGTTGGTCATCTAGACATATAGAGGAAAGTTCTGCTTGTTACCAGAGCCATCAAATCAATTCGAATGGTCCACATAAAACTCATGTCTAGATACTAGAGTCCCCAAATCGATTTGAAAAGGTCATCTAGACGTGTAAAAGAATCTTGTATGAAGTCTGAACCCTAAAATCGATTTAAAAGGGTCAAAACAAAAGATGAAAAAGGATTTTGACCGTTACCAGAGCCCTTAAATTGATGTAAAAAAGCTGGACGGAAAAATAAAAATACCTTTGAACGTTATCGGAACCCTTGAATAGATTCGAAAGGGTCGACGAACAAAGTAAAAATCTGAATAATAGACGGAGCCAACAATGTTCTAAGGCGATTGGACTTTGAGTGGAGAAAGTCAATTCACTTGAAGAAAATATGCTGTTGTGATCGCTTGTGAAATCTTGCACCATACAAGGATTGATAAATGGAACACTGAACTTGGAAGACACCTGAATCATGAACCAACCTAAGGAAGAAATGTCGGACATGCACAGACAGGCATGCATGCATACAAATGTTGGAGAATAAACGCACTTGGGAGAATGAACATATATCGTGCGACAACGCATTGGCAGACAGTGCAAAAATGATATCGACAATGCAATTTTTAGAAGCATGCAAGCACACAGACATCTATTCTAAGTTTATTTAATATTTCTTTTTGTTTTTTTGAAAAAGGTCAAAAATCAACCAGTTGGTCAGAACTGCAAAGAATTATGAAAACTTGAAATTTTAAGTCTAAAATCGGCCGGCTGGTCAGCAGGTTTTGAATTTTTTTGGCAATTCGGCATGAAACTGGCCGTTTAGTCAGCACGTTTTGAAATCTTTTGACTATTCGACATGAAAACCGGCTGGATAGTCAAAGACTTTGGGATTTTTGGAATTATAAGAACTGAAAAAAATTGGCTGGTATGTCAGAGACTTTGACCGACTTAAATGAAAAATTGGCCGGTTAGGCCGCCCAGTTTTGTGCTCGATTTTAGGGATTTTCACAACAATTCTGGGAAGAAAGAAGGGAGCGAGGACGGGGAAGGGGTAGAATCCAGGATCAAAACTAGAAAGGTGGAAAGAATTGTAAGAAAGAACTACATGATAAACAGTTCGGACAAAGAGGAGGAGATAGAAAATTTAGATGGTGTGGATTGGGGCATGAGGGTACGGACTAAGTTAACAAAGAGAACGGAAAGAGTGAGAAATGAAAAGAGAGAAAGGAAGAAGAAGAAAAGGAAGAGTAAAGAAGGGGGATTTGTATAAACTTTCTTCTATTGTCTTGGCCTTAATTTCTTAAGGTAGGTTATCTTGTGTTTTTTTAAGTCTTCAAAATATGTATGAGAAGTATTATGAGTGGTAGTAAAACACTTATATATATTTGCTTGAAATGATTCAAGGAGAAGTATGATCATGTGTGCTGAAATCTGCAAAACAGTCATGGAATTAGAGTAATTTTGGTGCTTAGAAAGGTATACTTTTAGTTGATAAATGGACTTGGTTATTTTATATGCTATACTACTACATGTATATAGTATACACACACATATTATTTCAGGTACTATTACTATGGTTTAAAATTCATGGCTTGAAACCTGTCCTGTGAAACTGCCGCTGAACGGAATTATGAAGTCTATCTTTGGAAGGACTTAACATGACTTTAAAATAATCTTTTCGTACCAAATAAAATACTGGGATGTAGCTCTTTAAGTATAGTTTCCAGAAATATATAGTTTGACTGTAGAAGCCTTGTAATTAAATTGCTATGATGTTTGGAGTATAGACTAGTCCTGCTGCCAATAGAAATACCGGGCACATTATGTAACCTAAACTAGTTATTCTTTGTGTTGGGATTAATGACTAATAACTAGGTAAATTTTAGGTCTTAAATGGACACTCAAATATCTACACAATAGTATAAGTTTACATATGAGTAGGGTACTTAAGGAAGAACATCAAATTATTACCTGCTTGATTACCGAATTAGTTTGCGCATTAGAGATTAGGTTACATGTTTGGCATGTGTTGTTGATAATATGGTAAATATGACTTGACAGGGGATTAAACCTCTTTTTAGGTACTTGATGACATTTTGTTGATATATGTAGATGATTATGCATATCACGTGAAGTAGGAGGAAAAAAGAAAGTTGAGGGTGTTATTTGCCGGGGTTGGAAGTTATCTGGCCAGGATTCTCGTTCTCGTTCATGTCTCGATAGTACGTACTAGCTAATCGTACTACTTCTCGAAACAAATTATTGGCGTGCATGTGATGATGTTAGACTTCTTCTATAGAACCCGCCATATTAGTTGGTTGCGATACAAAAAGTCTCTCGCACTCAGGGAAGGTCGGCATGTGCATGAGGGGCATATTTGCATATTAATATTCTTGTACTTGGCTCATATTTGCCATTAACTTGTTTATACTGTTTTGTTATACTTAGCGAGATCAAGTTAATATTTAGGTTTTACTTGCCATACTCGTATATGTTCTACAAGATTTCAAATGTTGCTCGATATGTTATTCTCGTTTCTTTTGAAGACAGGTTTGAGCAGATGGTTGTACGTGATACTCGATAAGTTAAATTATTTTTAAGTACATAGGTATTATCTGTTCAAGTGACTTGCATATTTATACTAACCATTCATAATATAATCAATTCATGTTTGGATTTAAAAGCACCGGATACCCTACTGAGCCGTCAGGCTGACGCATTCCCGATACTTTTTTTTAGGTTTGAAGTCAGAATATCTACCAGGGGACGAAGAGGAGTACCTTGGTGAGGAGCAAGAGTTTTACGTTGAGGGAGCAAAGTTTTAGTTGTTCTTCTTTTGTGCAGTTTCTTTTAAGGTTTGTAGTAAAGCTTTGTTTATCCATGAGGTATATATGTTAAGTGGCTGGTTTAGCGTTGCACCCCTTTCGAAAGTGTGACACAAACGGCTAAAAACCATACCAGCCACTCCTCCGATAAGGACTCCCTCGTCGTGGCATCCCAATCCTTCCAGTATGGCCGTGGCTCAAAGAATCGGCCCTTCACAAAGACGCTGATCTTCGTCTTTGCCAGAGTCTCTAGGATCCTAATTAAAAAAAACCATCGAACACATTAAGCAAGTTGGACAGTAATAAATATCAGAATTGAAGATTGTAAGTACTGCATTATGTAATTTTTTAACTTACTGGCCCTCCTGGTGAGAGTACTTCACTATTTACGATGGGAGTCGATGCGCACCCCGCGTGGCAGTCCACGGCCTCGTCGAGATCCTATAAAACACCAATAATAATACAGAACAAATATAATTTAAATACCAGTCTAGCATTATGACCAAACACCGTTATCAAATATACCTAAGGTAGAACCCACAGAAGAAGGAGAACCAGTGGGGGGGTGTGGGAGGAATCGGCCCGGGACTGGGACTGGGCCCCTGCCTACTGGATGTGGGCACTATGTGCCTCATCATCAGCAGGCAATGACGAGGCGGGAGCCACCGGGTTAGACGCAACTCGGCGTCCACCATGACCACGGATGGCCCATAATCTATCCATATCTGACTTTGTGTACAACAAGTCCAAATTATAGAAATTAACACATACAAAATAATGTAGAGTCCACATCATGTTGCAACATTATATAAATGAAGTGAGTATATATATGAACTGAGAATAAAAACATTATATGAACCAAGTACTAAAAGAATGCATGTTACAACAGTACAAGTCAATCATATTCATTTTGGGAATCACCACCATCATCATCGTCGTACCCGTCATCCTCTTCTTCCTGGGACTCGTCGTCCTCTTCATCAGTAGACTTAGGCTCATCATCTTCAACACTTTCTACGTCTTCCGTGTCATCATCTACGACTTCTTCCTCTACATCAACTGTTGGTTGAAGAGGGAGATCATCCTCCTTATTGTCCACCTCAACAGGTACTGAGACCCTTGCTTGGTCAGCTTGAAAGGTGTCTACCTCACTGTCATATGCCACGGGCAATTTCTTGGAATCAATAACTGTATACCAGTGAGATTTGGGATTTGCAATGTCCTCCGTGTAAAAGACTTGTGTTACTTGACTAGCAAACACAAACGGCTCGTCTGATGCAAGTCTTGACTTAAAATTGACATCTACGATCCCCTGCGAGCTAACATGAATTCCTCTACCGCATGTGACATCAAACCATGTACACTCGAACATTACCAGATGGTTTTGGGAACTCAGATATGTTAGCTCAATAATCTCATCCAGCTCTCTATAAAAGTCTATTGGAGCATCGACTGACTGAACCTGTATATAAGACGGTGAAAGTTAATAAACCACATATGGAGTGACATATGAAACATAGTATATTTTGGTTAAAGATTTACACGTCTTTTGAACTACTCTACAAAATGCAATTTCTGATGAGAGTCAAGTCCAACGGGATCAGTGATTAAAGATTCCGCATCATATTCACTGCAAATCGAGAGAGTAAACCCACTGATCACACATTTTCAATTGCGTACAATAATTATCTTAAGTCAGAAACTTACTTAACGAATGCTGAAACTTCATCACAATTTAAAAGGGCATATATTGTTACAGCACTGTACTCTACATCCGTTAGCAACCGAGTATAGGTTCGTCCGAACGGACTACCTGACTGCTTGAATATTGACAATTGTCCTTCCAAATATGTGCAGGCTTCAGGCTCATTTCGGCCTAGTTGATTTAACCTTGTATCAACATCAGGCCCAAAATATTAGCTACAAAAGTTTACAAGCTCTTTCATTACATAAGCCTCGGCAAACACGAGCTTTGTTACGAACTTTCTTCTTTAAATGGAACATGAACCTAAAAGTTTGACGAATAGAGTTAGGTTGAATATTAATGAATCAGTGTTTGCATTACCTGTAAACAAATAACATAGAGTTAAAGCAAGACCTCTCGAATGAAAACATCCACCGATAGTGCACAGGCCAACCCATCTTAGCTTCATATGCCAAGTGAACGGGCTGATGCTTAATTGAATAAAAGAATGACGGTGGGAAGATTTTCTCAAGCTTGCAAATTGTCAACACAATGTTCTTTTCAAGCACCTCCATATTACTCACCTGGATTGTAGAAGAACAAATATTCCGAAAGAAATGAGATAATTCAGTTAAAGTCTCCCAGATAACCCTTGGCAACAGTCCCCGAAAGGCAATAGAAATGAATCTTTCCGTAAATACATGACAGTCGTGACTCTTCATCCCTTGAAACTTGCATTCTGATATATTGCAGCAACGAGATATGTTGGATGCATATCCATCTGGAAGCTTCAAATTCTTAACCCAGTGACAGACCTTCTCTACCTCTTTCTTGTATAGATAGTATGGTGCTTTCAAAAGCAGCATCGTCCCATTGACTGTTCGATGATGCAGTTCATGGCGTACATCCAACTGCTATAAATCCTTTCTCGCTTTAAGATGATCTTTCGATTTTCCCTTGAAATTCATCAATGTATTGAACACATTATCAAAAAAATTATTTTCAATGTGCATCACATCCATGTTATTTCAGATAATGAGTGTCCTCCAGTAGGCTAACTCCCAAAAAATACAACATTTCCTCCAGTTGTGCTCTTTCCTGTATCCTGGAATCTTCTAATCTGACACACCTTTGCCGTATGGTATGTCAGTATCAAGTGCCTCTAGGTGCGAGAGCACTTCTTCACCAGATGGGTAGTCCAGTGTGAAAACCTCACGCTTGATTGTCTTGTCGAATTTATCCTTCTGCCTACGGAACATATGGTCTAGTGGCAAAAGCCTCCGGTAACATCTGAACCACGAGGGCTTCCCGCCGTGCTTTAACATATGACCGGGATTCACGCCCATACAAGCAGGGCACGCTAATTTTTCATGTGTGATCCACCCACACGTCATTCACAATGAGGAAAAATCATATATAGGCCACGTCAAAGTAGCCCTCATCTGAAAATTTTGTTTGAGGGATGCATCATTAGGATTCGACTCCATGATCCCATAGCTATTTGAGCTCATCAATCAACGGCCTTAAATACACATATATGTCCTTATGGGGACTCTTCGGTCCCGAAATAAGCAACGACAAAAACATGTACAGCTTCCTCATGCACATGCCTGGTGGAAGGTTGTACGAGACAATAATATCAGGTCTTGTGGAGTAAGGCATGCTAGACTGCCCGAAGGGGTTGAACCCATCGGCTGCCTTACCAAGTGTAACATTTCGAACTTCCTGAGCAAAGCTTGGATGCCTACGGTCAAACTCCTTCCATGACTCTCCATCAACTGCATGTGTCAGCACATCGACATCGTTGCTATGAGTCTCACAGTGAGCCCTCATATGTTCAGACGTGTTGGAGGAGGAGTACATTCTCTGAAGCCTTGGGGTAACGAGAAAATATCGCAATACCTTCCATGCAATGTTTTCCTTCTTTCCTTTGTTCGGTTTATACCTCGAATGATCAGATACTAAACTTCATGTCAAGTCCTTATTCTCTTAACAGAACAATACACAGTCGTTATTGCAAGCATCTATCCGCTCATATCTCAATCCAAGTTTCCTCATCATCTTCTTTGCATCATAGTATGACAGGGGCAGCTTTTCACTCTTTGACAAAATTTCTTTGATAAAAGTAACAAACTTGTTACATCCTTTCTCACTTAGCCTGTGGTCAGATTTCAATTGTAATAACCGACTAACCACAAACAACCATGTGTGTTTTTTGATTCCATCCCACAACGGATCCTCCGCATCTCTCAACAAATCATAAAACTGATTAGCCCCCTCGTTCGGTTGCTGGGGATTGTCATCGCCGCAATAGTCACCCCATTCAACATTAGCATGCCCAACATCCATAATCATATCTCGGTAATCATATTGAGCCTACTCCCTAGTGTCAGGTTGACTAGCTGGGTTAGATGACAATACTATCGTTTCCCTGTGCTGCGTCCACCTTGTGTATCCACCCATAAAATCATATTGGAAAAGATGTCATTTTATTACCATTCTCCTTCTCCAATGCAACAACTCACATTTACTGCACGGACACCTTATCGTCCCAAAGTCAACATGTGCAGGATTCGGGTAAGCGAACTTGAGAAAATCATCGTCGCAGTTCTCAAAATCCTCAGCATTCTTTTCTATCAAACTTTAATCGACCGACATGACAACTGAGATTACGTACTATATACCACCTTAAATTAAAACCTCTAATTAGGCAGGGTCAATGTGAAAATGAATGCATGCATGTGACAACCTATCTATATATACCCCTTTCGATCTCTAATAGGTAGTGGTCCTATCCATCTAGAAAAGTACATGTTTATAAAACAATTACCAACTCATGCTTAGTCATATCTCTATGGAAAATTTGGCAGCACCTCCCCATATTTCTCCAAGTACACGACATTGATTTGGTATTCTAACATCTGTCTAATCTTGCTCTTGTAAGAATTAACAGATGTTGAACACCAGATCTATATACACTCGAAAAAATACTGGAGAACATGTACCAAACATCTATGACATAGAACATAGAGCATGAGTCGATACACTATTTTATAAACACTTAGCTTTTTCAAATTGTCCAAATTGGACATCTCAAGGCTCATTACAAAGCATTACTTTGTAATGAGTATCTTTGGACGGGAACTAAGGGTTTTTATGCATGCATGTGTTTGAAAATTGGTAACAGATGCAACCATCTTTCTGAAATTTCAAATTTTTTAAAAAAATGGAATCATTAGGTTAATTTGCAAAAACATGCCATAACCAAAATGATTCACTTTCAAATTCGTTGACAACGAGTTGTAACTAAATCATTGTCAATGGATACCACAAAATAACAACAAATATTCCTAATACGGGTAGCTGACGTACTCACATTTCTCGGTGGAATACGAAGTTCATTCGCGGAGTTGATATTGTGTCACATGTGATTTTGATGGGGCTTGGGTTAGAGTTGTATATAGGCTTATCAGGGTTAATTAGTAATGTATAGGGTTAAATTAGGATAATTACGATAATTAGGGTTTAAATAGGTTAATTAGGGTTTATCAAGGCTAAGAAGTATGGCTAATTAGGGTTTAGTTAAGGTTTATCAGGGCTAATTAGGAACAAATTAGGTAATTAAGATTTAATTAGGTTAATTACGGTCAATTAGGGTTTAGTTAGGATTTACTGGGGCTAATTAGGGTTTCATTAGATTAATTAGGTTTAATTAGGATTAATCGAGTTCTGTTAGGGTTAATTAGTATTAAATAGGCCTAATTAGTGTTAATTAAGGGTTTAATTAGGGTTTCAATTACACTAAACATCATAACAAATTAAATTCAATTACACTTAGACGAATTAAACCACATACATTAGAATAAAATAGGGTAAAATGGATCTTACAGAAGGTGGTGCGGCAGCTGTGGTGCGACGGCAGCGGTGGTGGTGCTGTAGTGGAGGGCTTGGGAGAAGTTGAGCTAAGGGGCACGGCATCGTGGGGTGGGGGGCGCGTCACTAGAAGGGGTATCGCTGGAGGGGGGATGCCGAGGAGGGGGTTCGCCGAAGGAAGGAAATCGGAGAGCGAGTGAGAAACTGAGAGAGAAAATAAGGAGAGAGAAAAAGGGGGGGGACTGGGCCTTTTATTATAGAACTTTTAGCGATGGAATTGTCCGTCGATAAAAGTCAAAATTATTTAGACTTTAAGAGACGGAGATTTTTAGCAACAGACAACTTTGTCTCTAAAATTAATTTGTAGCAGCAGAATATTTAGAGATGCAAAATTCCGGCGCTAAACATATATTTAAAAATCTTACTGAAAGCACAAATTTTCTAAAAAAATTTGCCAATGGTATTTCCGTAGCTAAAAACCCGTTGGAAAAAATCTGTCGGTAAAAACATTTACCGACAGAACTCACCTCAGTAAAAGTTTTTACCGGCAGATTTTTAGAGACGGTGCATTCCGTCACTGAAAGCGTCTTTTAGCGACGGAATTGTTTCCGTCATTAAAAATCCTTTTTCTTGTAGTGTCAGATTATGAAAAATATACAATCAGGAGAGTGTGAACCCCATATGAATGGTCGAATGGTACTGAAAAATGTACTTAGTCAAGGATACTATTGAAGTAGCATAGAGCAAGACTGCATCTAACAAAGATACAAATGCCACAAACTCCAGATATAAGCCAACCTGTAGTATCTCCTCACTCAAGAATTATATAGTATGACATCACCTTGGCCCTTCTCGGTATGGGGAATAGATATAATTGGAAAAATCAGTCTCCGAATGCTTCTACTAGGCATGAATTCATACTTGTGCAATAGATTACCTCACAAAGTGGATATAAGCCGCATCTTATGCCGTTCTAAATGCTAAAAAAGGTGGCTTAGTTTATCAGAACCAACATTTTTTTTCCAATGCGGTGTTCCGTATGAGTTGATTATCTATAATGGACTGCATTTTGAAAGAGAAATGACTGATGTGATTAAAGAGTATGGCAACATCTGACACCGATCTTCCCCTTGTCGTCCACAGATAAATGGGGCGATAAAAGTCACCAACACGAACAATAACATTATCCTAAGCTGAAAATAGACTCTTGCCCAAAAAAACTTCCATATGCCTTCTGGGCTAAAGGAAATCACTTCAAACATCCACCCGAGTTACACCTTGATCATTGGTTTATGCTATGGAAGCAACCTTGCCGATAGAATTAGAAGTAGCTTCTCTGAGAGTGCTTTTGGTTTTGAAAGAAAATATTGGAAAAGTTTGTAAACCTCAGAAGATATTTGAGCCTAATTGGTCGGGACCTCATATGATCAAGGAGATTATGACAGTATTTGCAGTCTGTTTAATTGATTTATATGAGACTACATTGTCATAACTTGTCAACTTAGACGGATTAAAGAAATGTCATTTTTAAAAGCATGTTTGTGAATAAGCTACAAATGACCTAATCATCCCTTAAGAACACTATTATTTCAGATGGAGACATGCAAGCAATCCATAAAGATAGATCGGTTATGGTCATATTATAATAAGAAGTTTTTTATGTAATTGTTATTGACTTTGAGTACATTCTTGATAAAAAAAAAAAAGATAAAAGCCCCGCTTGGTCAAAAACCCTGCAAAAGGGCGGGCTAGGCAAAGCAAAAGGAAAACAAAAGAAAATAATTATATGTCCTATCGGCAGCCAAAGGAGTATTTTATCTGCCATCATGTTCATCTTTTCTTTCTAGAAGAAGAGTGCCTATCCTCGTCTAAAAGAATAGTCAAGCATGATTTCCACTTCTTTTTCCTTCCAAAAGTCAGTCTCTTTGATCCTAAAACCTCCCTTTCTGATTTCCTATACCAGCCACCAAAACATCCTCCACTCTTTCGATTTTTACCCCTTTTCCTCTTTTTTGATCAAACCTACCATGAAGATAAGCCTCCATCCTGTCTTTCGGCCCGTTCCTAGCTTTGGCATTAAGATAGTCTCCTCGACAATTGTCCTCTTTAGTAAGCAGAGTGGCAAACTGACCAATCTGATGCCCATCAAAATATAACATTCTAAACAGATTTCCACCAGCATCAAATTTCTCTTCAAACATTCGAGAACTAACGTAGCATCGTAAAATCCAAAGACCTTGGTCTCCTCTTCTGTCTGGGGTTGATAGAGGCCTTGAACAGTACTTTCGGGTGATTTTAGGGATCATGAAAATCAAGTCCTAGACAATTCTGCAAATGGGTCTCTTCCTTAGCTTTCTTGACAAATAATAGCTCTACTACTAGGAAAGTCACAGTCTAGTTCTGATCTCAGTTGCAAGAACTATTTCCCTAATGTAGGGCCACAAGCAATCCATATAAGGATTCCACAATAAAGGTGGATCAGAGGTTACACCATTACCGTTCGTCCCACCATCAATAAAATGATGGCAGTGTGAGTAGGTCTCTCTCTTTTGACGAATGGTCCTAGCCAAAGAGGAGTGAGTTCATGCACAGAGAAGAAATTTTTGTAAGACAACAAAATAATTTTCTCATAACCGAACTATCAAAGGATCTGGATATATATATATATATATATATAAGTAGTATATATATATATATATATATATATATATACTACTTATAATAAAAAGTCCTTTTTTTGGTGTCATACCCTTTTGGTGTTACACTGAGAGTGATTCTAGTGACGACATGTGTCCAAAAGAAGGGTAAAATCGTAAAAATTACTAGCCCACTCTCCACAAAGTTCAGTTACCAGAAAATATTACCCTCTTCCTCTGCTACGTAACTACCCACCAGCCTATCTTCCCCCCCCCTTCTTCTCCCTTCCTCCATCTCCATTGTTGCTTCGAATTTTCTAGCATTTTGATTCTAAGAGTAAGCTTGCCTCAAATTCTAATATTTTTTTGTATGTATTTTTCAACTTTATGGTTCTAATTTAATTCTCCTATATTCTCTTTAAATATGCATTTTTCCTTGCATTTTTGGGACTCTGTTTTTCTGGCACGATGGAAGAGAGGCGTGGCGGAGTGGCAATGGATGGATGTCTATTTGGCAGGACTCGGCGGTCGTGGGTAGGTGATTGTAAGGATAGTGGTAGTTGTCTTTGTGAGGAGGTGGTAGCTGCGGCGCGGCGTCATTGTGACGGTGATAGCGGTGGCTACGCCGGTCGTGGGTCATCGGCAAATTCACGGTCATGGGAACGCTTCCCCAATTTCATACACACACACACTCTCACTCACTCACACTTTGTTAAGTTTTTAGTACACTACCGTATATGTTTACATTGTGCATGTACTCAAGGTGTTTGATGAATTGATAGGTCGTGTTGCAGGCTTTGAGTTTGATGGGAGGGGCGAGAGAGAGAGAGAGTTCAGCTGGCTACTGTATCACCATAAAGCTTTTTGAATTTTCACCAATTGGCATCATAGCAGGTTGCTTGCTTTTTTAAATTTGCGGCTTTTGGCTGGGATGAAGAACTCTTAAAAGGCATCCATGGCTGATGGTGGTTGAGCACCTTAAGTGGAGGTTCCATTGTTGGACTTTTTTAATTGATTCAAAAATTACTTAGAGATTAAATTGTAAATTGGTTGCTCGAGTCAGGCACCAGGCGTCTACCCAACGGCGCGCTAGCGATGACCACAAAAATTGTAGTTCACGTTTGGGCATCATAATAGGTTGCTTGCTAAATCAAATGGCACTTCCTGTATTTATTTGTTGCAGAACTTGAGGTTTGCACGCCAAGTGTTTGATTTGAGTCATGGTATTAATCAAAAGGCACTTTTATATTCGTTTTGGGGGAACATACTTCTAGAATCATTGTAATTTGAGTATCTTGATGTTCATTTAGCATCATTTCGAACGCTTAAAGCTTATATGTGCCTACAATGAAAACCATGTGAATTATTTCCCAAACTATAAACAAAAAATTTATCCAAATCAGCCTACAATGAAAATCATGTGTCTAACTTAAAGCTAATATTGAATAAAATAGTAATATTCTTATACGTGTATACCTGTTTGTGCTTACTTATTTAAAAGTGTTCAGGTAAGATATGAGGTTATATCTATCTTTTGGACTTCCATGAAATATTGTATAAGTAGGTTACTCTAGGATATATATATAGTATGCAAATGAATTGCACACGCGGACTTCCATGAAATATTGTACAAGTAGGTTACTCTAGGACATATACAGTACGTAAATGAATCGCACACGCATTGCGTGTGCACTGCAGGCTCGTATGTATATATATATATATATATATATATATATATATACATCACTGCTTAAGTAGACACTTTCTCAGTATATATATATATATATATATATATATATATATATATATATATATATATATATATATATAGCTGAGAGAAAGTTGTTACATCACTGCTTAAGTAGACACTCTCTCAGCATGCCACGCAGACTTTTCTTTTATAACTCTTTTAATTCTAACCTTAACTGTCTTCTCTCTCTCTAGAGACAATCTACAATTTAGCAACCTAAATTTTAGCTAGTATTATCTTCATACTTGAAATATCTAATCCTATTGAGGAAAAGATTTAAACTTAAGTTTATCTTCTTAGGTGATTTTTTTTAATGTGCCTTTATATGTTTACTTATATATCCATTTTCTTTTTTTAGAATTTTGTGATGGCAATCTAACTTCAAAATGGATTCAAAATTTTTTTAACTCAATGATCCTATTAAATATTCCAAAATTATCTCTCAGAAAAAATACTAAGTTGACATTTTCCTCCCTTAATTTGAGATAATCGCTTTATATAAATTCTAAATTTGTAAAATAGATTTTCAAAAATTTTAAACCTACTAATCCTACTTTAGTTCCAAAAATATCTCTCACAATATGATAATAAGTTGACCATAGCCTTCCTTGAGATAATCTCTTTTTATGAAACTTAAAGTTTGACAATTATTTTTAGAGTGAGTCTCTCTCTCTCTCCCTCTCCCTCTCTCTCTCTCTCTCTCCTCCTTCTATCACAAATCACTTATCTCTTTTATTGCATTGTTTCTTGTTTTCTTTCATCTAGCCATCATACTTTGTTCTCTTGAGATATCAATGCTCATTTTGTGACTCAAATTTTATTGCATTGTTCATCTGTTGTGCTGATATTTTTTGTCGATAAATTTAATTGTGATGTTCATAGCTCTTCCATTGAATTGTCATTTTTTCATTGTTAGATTTTGTTGAATTGTACTGTATATAAAAGGATGGGAGATTTATCTACAATTTTTTTTTTATCACTTTTCATTAGTTTTGCCGGTTAAGTTTTAGTCTTAAATATTTATTTTAAGTAATCATTATATAGATTCTATGATTTTTTGTTCCATTCTTTGTCAAAAACTTTAGTATTGTACTTTTATTATTTTATTTACATAACTTATTGACTATAGTTTCTCCCGTGTGTAACGGTGATATCCAGGGTCCGTAGTATAGGTTCATGATTTTCCCGCTAGTTGCAATATCAACAAGTAGCTTTAGATTTTCCTTAGAATAGAAGAACCGGGCCAAACATCAATACTTGAGCAACACTCAAAAACCAAAGATCTGGATCGAAAGAAGCGAGGATGGTATCTTACCTTAGTCAATTTTACTATTAAACGTATATGATCCAAGAGCCACAAATAGAGAACCAAAGGGCTACCACTGAATTCAGGACTAGGGTCTTGGTTTACCTCTGTGATAACACTGATAGTCTCAGCAATCAATACTGGAACTAGATTCTTTCCCTGAAGGAGTACTTCAGATACAAGGCCTGCTAACTTTACATTAGTGAATCCCAGATCCATGATGGTGAGGTACTTAGCAATGAGACATAAGGCTAAAGCGGCCACACGACCACTAGCATACCGTTTTGCCATAGTTGTTTAATTTATCTTGAGGTATTCCATGAGGGAAGAAAGAAGAACGTGCTTATCTCGAAAGAAAGACTTCTCCTATTCCACATTGACCTCCAATAGGTGCATGAAAGAGAATTGTATCCGTCCTAAATGACAGATGTCTTGATAGGTAGTTCTGTAGGAATATCCATCAGTGCTGAGAAATCCTCATAAGTTGGGAAAGTTCATCAAGACTAAAGCGGAAGAGATAACCTTGTGGAACCTAAAACTTGCAGCTCGCTTGGGGATTATCTTTGTGAATGGTAACAACTCAAAAACTCGTGATTGTTTCCAAAAGAAAGTGTCTGTCTTGGTGGATGAGCTCTACTTTGTTAAAAGAATCAGCGAAGGATCAGAACTGAGTCTCTAAAACTATTGGACAATCTCTGTCACTGCAAATCGAACTCATTGCTCTGATCTGTACTACTTATAAATGAGAACATGATTTACATTTTTGGTGTAACACCCTTTTGGTGTTATGCTGAAACTCACTCTAACGCCCACAAGTGTCTATTATGAGGACAAAAATATAAAATATAGTTCCCCACTCTCCTGAACATTCATTTACCTCACAGAGTCTCCCACTCCTACACTTCACGTAGCTCCCTTCTCTCTCATCAATATATCTTCTTCCCTTTCTCTCATGCTTCATTTCTGTTGCATATCGAAATTGGAAGTGAAGACCTTAGCTTTCATTGTACAATTTTTATTTTCAACACTTCAATGGTAATGTTGCCTTTGGCTTTGCATTTTTTTTTACATTCTTTTGTATTTTTTTGAAACTTACGGTATTGTTGTGCAAATTATTTTGCATTTAATGCGTCTCACAATTACCAGATTATTGACTTCTCATTTTTCTTATGGGTGAATGACAAAACTGTCCTCTGAGATTTACAAGTATTTGCACTTCGCTCCCCGTATTTATAACTTTGGCCATAGTGTTCCTTAATGTTGACTAAACCATTGCAAACAACTCTAAAATTCGATGGCAGCCCACTTTTGGTATAGCAGGAAGATCTCCTTCGCATAGACTTTGGCAATTCAGCTCCAGCGGGGTCTCAAGCAACCTTCTCCTTTGCTTGTACTTGGTTTCTCTCTCTGCAGCCCTTTCTTTCACGAACAACGACGCAACCGCTTTTTGTGCGGATGTGACGAAACTCTTCAAATTGGTAGCTGTACCCACATAACTATCGAACGTGGCATTCATAGATTCACTCCTGCCCGTCGTTTTCATGCCCGCAGAAAAATGACTTCTCGTGTAAACGCCAATCCATTGCTCTTTGAGCCCGTACAAGTGCTGGAGCCACTCGTTGTCTTGCAATGAGTAATCCCGAACAAGCTTTTCCCACCTCTCCTCGAATTCCTCAATCGTTAATGACTTGAGGACGCATTTGTCAAAATCCTGTTTAAAGTCTGGATACTTTGCGTACATGTGATGCAGACGTTCCGGGTATTTGTTGCTTATGTGCCAAGTGCACAAGTTGTGTCGAGTATCTGGGAAGACGGTAGCAATAGCCTTCTTCATTGCCAAATCTTGATCGGTGATGATAACAGTCGGTGCTTTGAAGTTCATTGCTTCCAGCCACACCCTAAACAACCATTCAAAAGAACTCTCGCTCTCGTCCCTTAACAAGGCGAACCCGAACAGGATGGAGTGATAATGATGATTGACGCCCGTGAAAGGAGCGAACGGCATCGAGTACTTGTTGGTACGGTATGTGGTGTCGAAAGTCACGACATCCCCAAAATGCTTATAAGCTAGCCTCGAACGACCGTCGACCCAAAAAATTGTGCTAACTCGATGCTCGTCGTCAAGTTTATAGTCGAAGGTAAACTGCGGGTCCTCCATCTGCATCCGTTTCAATAGGCTCATTGTCGCTTGCGCATCATTGAGGTCATACGCGGCTCGTCTATGGGTTCGGACCGCGTTACGAACGTCTGTCGTGTTAAAGTTTAAATTTTGAATTCCCCCAGCCTGTTCAGCAAGAACATTAATCATGTCGGTAGGTCCTAGCCGCGCATCGCTCATTGTGTGAATTAGGCTCCTCGCGACCTTACCCATCTTCTTGTGTTGATGCATCTGACTCACCTTAGAAGGGGTTACTAACGGGTGATTGTGTGCCAGTTCCAGGCTGGTAATAAGCCAATGATCTTGTTTGGCTTTATAGCTTACGAACATCTTGACCTGGCAATTCGTGCGCGCAAAGCAATCCCGTCTTCTCCGCGCATACCCTATTTCGTCATCATCACTGTCATCGTTGCCTACGCGTGTCTCATTTTGCACTGGGTTTCTGCCCCTATGACACTCGTATAAGCGAGAGCATATCCTTTTCGATACGTTGCTTGTTCTTGTAGTTTTTATTCTAATGCCAAAACCAACCCTCAATGAATACGCTCGAAAACATTCTCCAGCTTCTTCCAATGTTTGAAAGGTTCGTCCTAGATACGGATCACTAGCATCTACGGGGGTGTTGGAGCTCGACACGAAATCAGACATTGTGAAACAAGACCTATGTAGAAATAGAATACGCTTATTATCTCAAAATTATCTTGACGAATAGACCGATTTAGGATACCATATACATAATCTCAAAAGTGTCTCCCATTTTGCTAAT